>JAVLUZ010000152.1:6377485-6444896 GCA_036768485.1 Mermis nigrescens | reverse complement strand
GGGCTTTGGGAGCATAGGTGCACAAGATCAGGGTCGGCAGGGGGGTGAAATGCCAAAAATCTTAAACAGTAAATTTAATGTTCACGATTTTTTGCTGTTTAAATGATCAAAATGGTCAAAATAGCCTATAAAACGTTTTCTCGTGTTAATAACACATTTTAAAACCATTTTTAGTCCATTTTGACTGAATTATATAACTTTTAACACTAAAAAATGCAAAAATTTATTAATTTTGGGCGCTTTATGAGTAAAAAGTACTTAAAAGTACTAATCTGGCGCGAAGCGCCGGAAAAATTTTGACATTTTTACTGATTTAGATGTCAAAAATGATGCAGAACAAGACCTGTTTGCTCAAAATCGCCGGACAGTACCGGTCTAGCTGACTTCAGGGGGTAATACCCCCTCGCGCTGAATACCTAATTATTTTTCGGTTCAATTTACTCAATTTTTCAAATATTCTCACTCTTTTGTATTTTTATCTACTAGACAGAAAAAGCAGAGTCAGAAACGTTTTTGACGCAATAACACCATAGATGGGCGGCACCAAAATTCTTGTGGGGTGCAATGTTCTTCAAAGGTCAAAAAATAGCCTTAAAATGGCAGTATGGCGATAAAACACCATTTTTCATCATTCCTCCTCGAGAATTATCCATTGGCATCAAACAATTGCGAGAAAAAAACAAAAAAAAATTCAAAAATTGAATTCTGGGGGTATTTTGGTTTCTGGGGGGGATGTCCCCACGCTATTTCTGGTAGAGAAAAATTAAAATAAATAACATAATGTAATAATGACACTTAGACAAGCACAGTATAGAAATCCTGGTGGGAGTGGAGTTGAAATGTTAAAGTTCCTTTTTGAGCTCAGAAATGGTGGATATGCATTAAGAAGATTGCTCGCCAACAATTGCTCGCCTAGGAATTGCTCGCCCAGCAATTGCTCGCCCAGCAATTGCTCGTCCAGCACTGCTCGCCCAGCAATTGCTCGCTCCAGCAATTGCTCGCCCAGCAATTGCTCGCCAAACAATTGCTCGACAATCACCAACAATTGTAGCCATACGATTACTTGCTGAGATTGCTCGCCAGTGAATTGATCACATGGGAACTGCTCCCTGGGCATTGTTGCTTCTCATTTATTTAACTCCAAAATCGACCGCCCCCGGATCTTGTAATCATCTGGTCTGAACAAAATGGTATAATTAACTACAATCCAGTTCTGCTAAGATGTTGCATACATTTGCGCTCATACATTTGTCTATGTACAGATTGTTTCGTTTTTGGTAGGAAAGAGAGAAGAAGCAGTGGTTTCAGTTTGAAAGTATTCATTTTTAGTGCACTAAAATGATTTTTAATTCGTTCAATCTTAATTTTCAATTTCATGCACTCAATAAAGTCGACAGGTGCTCGCCACCGCCAGGCGATTGCTCGCCAATCACTTGTGATTAGTCGAGAAATGCAATAAGTTATTTTAATCCGTTCGATCAGTTACAAGCTGATCATTGAAGCAAACTAATTCAAGTCGGAAATTTTCCCGATCACAGCAGAACTAAATTGTACTTAATTACACAATTTTGTTCAGACCGGATCATTACAAGATCCGGGAACGTTCGATTTTTGGAAGGAACGCAGTTTCATCTTTATAGCGTATATGATTCCAATATAGAATGACAATTGCTGATTCGAAGAAATGAGAAGCAACAATGTTTAGGAGCGATTACCATGTGATCAATTCACTGGCGAGCAATCGCTCAGCAAGTAATCGTTCGGCTAGCAATTGTTGGTGATTGGCGAGCAACGGTTAAGCGAGCAATTGTTCGTCGAGCAATCATCAGGCGAGCAAGTGTTGGCGAACAAAGGTTGGCGAACAGTAGTTGGCGAGCAATTGTTGGGCGAGCAATTGTTGGGCGAGCAATTGCTGGGCGAGCAATTGCTGGGCGAGCAATTGCTGGGCGAGCAATTGATGGGCGAGCAATTGCTGGGCGAGCAATTGATGGGCGAGCAATTGCTCGGCGAGCAACTGCTGGGCGAGCAATTGCTGGGAGAGCAATTGCTGGACGAGCAATTGTTCTCGAAGCAATTGTTGGCGAGCAATTTTAGGCACACGCGTTTCTGATGCTCTATCTTTCTAGAGCATAAAACCATAAAAAATTTGGTTCGAAAATAATATGGCGCTAAAGGCTAGTAATTTGACAATTCTGAACGAACAGATAGCTAGCAATGCTTAAAAAAAGCACGTTTTCTAGAAATTTTCGAAAATTTTGGCAAAATCGCGAACTGTACATAAGTAAAAAAATTTCTGGGGGGGGGTGAAAAGTCCCACTCATATCGTGTATGATGACAGTAAGTGGATCGATGCCAGATCTAGAAAAGGAAAATATGCAAAAATGTCGCCCGCAAAACGAATCAAAGCTGAAACTTTTATACCCCTCCTATTTTTTGAGTGAAAATTTCACTTTTATTGCTTGTTAGGCGTGTCTGGACAGTAAAAGGTCCCTTATTTCTCCCGACTGTTAAATAAGCTACCTATTCGTTCATCAAACCCATTTCCAACACGCAAACGCTCTTATTTTCCTATAAATTTTCGCAAAAAGCCGTGGTGACTAGAAATATTGGATGGGGCTCCGGGCAATGCTTAGAAGCGGCTTAATGACCTACAATTTTTGGTCAAAAACACCTAAAAATGGCCAAGAAAATCGTGTACTATTGGTGTAAATCAAACTCGCATTTTGGTAGTTCAAATGTGAGTAACTGTAAGCTGATCAATGAAAAAGGTGAGCAAGAAAGAAGCAGTAACAAAAAATTGAACTCACCCTTTGCGTATGTAATTTTTCGCGTAAGCCTTGGAGTACTCCATAGTAATAGCGACGTTGTGCCAATCGGTCAATGTAATATAACGACCGCCTTAAAATAGCGAAACAAGGGTGCATTTTGTATACACAAATTTTTGGGTACTATACAGTGGTCGCCATGAAAAGATGACGCACATCACCCTCAGAATTATAATGGATGGTGCGTCAGACATGTCCATCATGCGCCATCATCTCTTTTTCTATTGCGCCATTAACCTTTATCATCCCAGTTAATCTGGCGATGCGGACGGCGTATCCTAGCTATTAACAAGCGCCAACAAGGAAGCGCGCACGAATGCTGGCGCGCTTCCTTCTTGTTGGTGCTATTAATAGCTAAATTGCGCCGTCCGCATCGCCAGATTGACGGGATGATGGAGGTTAATGGCGCTGAATAGAAAAAGAGATGATGGCGCATGATGGACGTAACGCGGCGCTCGCGACGCACCATCCATTATAATTCTGAGGGTGATGGTGCGTCATCTTTCATGGCGTAGCGACCACTGTAATATGGTACAGTAGCGATTTTAGTGTGGCAAAAACAGAGTTGTTCGACGTTTGGAAGTGTATTTTAGCTTAATTTCTGGGTTTCGCAAAAACACCAATAGTCGTCCTAAAACGGCGCAAAGCGCCGAAAAATTTGACATTTTTCCTTTCAAAATGCAATTTCTGACATTATAAAGATATATATATATATATATATATATATATATATATATATATATATATATATATATATATATATATATATATATATATATATATATATATATATATATATATATATATATATATATATATATATATATATATATATATATATATATATATACAACAGACAATTACTCATTTTAGCGCGGAGCGCCGAAAATTTTGTGAATTTAAACCTTTTTTGGTACTTGTTGTCTTCCCAAAAATCTTTGTACATGTACAAAGACGGTCCCCAAAAGTCTTTGTACGTCGGGACAAATCTTTTCCGAATACAAAAAAACACTGGTAAGTGTGCATTAGTCTCAACACGGCGATTACAAATAACAAGCCGTTGCGAATCTAATCTGTCACATCGTACAAGATGGCGAAAGAAATAGGATTATCTATGCGGCATTGCTACCAATTTTGAATTTTATATTATGTATTCGGTCCACATATTTTTCATGTCTTGACGCAATTCGTCGCGGCTAGCAATAACATATTTTAACAAGAGTTGTGCTCAAATCACTCTTAATCGCCGAGACTACCCAATACCTGTTGTTTAAAAATCGGCTAAACATTGCTAAAAAGCTGATTGCATCTCATTAATCATCAATACATCTGATAAAGATCAATACATAGATAGTAGTTAAAGGCCATAGTAATATATGTACCTAATAAAATAATACGCGTATCTCATAAAAACGCATAAGTTATTTGTAGAAACCACAAAATTCTTCAACATACAAATAAAGAATGCGTTTTAGGGGATATTTTATAATTTATTCGATCGAAAAAGAACAGAGCATCGTCAGATACACTCGATGTTTTTTGACTCTTATCCACCGTTATTGAATCCGAAAACAACATTTCAAAAAAGTTTAGTTCACCCTTCCCCAACCACAATTATCATGCTGTACAGATTCGATTATGAAGTGTAGGCAAAAACAATTGCTTTTGGCGAGCCCCGAGCTGCTTACACAACGGTAAACATAAAGCCTGAATGAACTGAAAAATTTAGCGTATCTGCATTCTTGCAGAAGATAAAGTTCTCGCCACGAAATTTTTGCAAATAAAGATCTCTTAGGCATGGACTTACCTATGCTACAACATTGGACGTCGTGGTATGTTTTAGCACAGCAGTCACAGAACATATGACGACTTCCTGTGTTTTAACATAGCCATTAAATCCTTGATAGAGCTTTAAGGACTGTTAAGTGTATAAATTCCGGGGCGAGAACTTTGTGTACGAGTATCACAATTCACTCATATGTAGCGGCTCGAATTTGGGAGGGCAGTCCCCGCCCATTTTTAGAGGAGGTGTAAACGACCTCCAATTTTTGGCCAAAAACACATAAAAACGGCCAAAAATCGCAGAAAGATTTTCAAACAATCGGGGGAAGTGGGTTTTAACAATTTTCCTGACTTTGGAGGATGAGGGAAAGACCAATCCTGACTGGGGGATTCCCTATTGCATGTCTGACAATTCATGATAATTCTTTGGCATTAAGTAAATAATTTAAGGTGTCTTTATGGAAAATCGCATCTCAATCGTATATTGCGCACAATCAATTTGCATGTTTCGATGAACATTACTTCCGCTTTGATCGCGAGCTCTGCGACCGGTTGCCACAGAAAAGACGACAAAATTGTGCAAATCGCTGCCCCTAACGATCGGATCGTTACCAACTCGTCCGACCAAATGTATCAAATTTACGCCTGAGCAACAGATAAACGATTTTCATAATCGAAAACCGGGTTCAATCAATCGAGTTACCACCACACCTGGGCGTGCGGGAAAGGTTTGGGAATATACAAATCCCCCCCCCGAAAATTCAATTTTTAAAATTTTTTCGATTTTTTTCGCAATTTTTGGATGCCAGTGCTCAATGAGAAACGTTGAAAAATGGTGTTTTTTCGCCATACGAGTATTTTTAAGGCCATTTTTTGACCAGTAGTTTGCGTGCAGCCCACCTATGGTTACCACCATACTAGATGCTATTGGGTTCAAAGGCGAGGTTCCACCACCCGTAAAAAATTTTCACCCCCCCCCCAGAGTTCGCGTTTTTTTAAGTTTCGAAAGATTTTCAGAATTCGTAGAAAAGTGCTTTTTCTGAAGCATTTTTAGCTATGTCACTATTTGCTCGAAGTGTCAAATTTCAGTTGCTTCGCGCCATTTGCTCATGTATTGACTACATTTTGTTCAATTTCTTTGACTTTCGATTTTTTCTTTTTTTGCTTTAGAGATAGAGCGTTGTCGGAAACGCCAAAAAACGATGTTTTTGACGCGTACCCATAATTTTTGGGCCCTAAAAAAGACACTGAAATCCCCCCAGAATTCCCATGCCGTGCATGTCTGTTTACCCTTAAGGACTAAATCAAAATTCATGAAGTCCACTAGAAAGAAAGCCACGACAGGTTTTTAGCACGTGATTGGGGCTAATATATCCAAAATTTCAGCATTCTTTATTTTTCCACGTATGTATTATCTAAAGCCCAGGCTTGGCTTAAACATGATAAATATGTTACTTATTCATTTTCTGTGTAATTTTTATTTAAAAGGCCAAAATTAAGGGCAATGGACAAGAATATTGAATTTCGCATTAAACTTGCACTGAATATTGGGAAAGCACCAATTATATTTCGCATATGCTTTGAATTCCCTAGGCCCAAAGTTCATGGCAAGAGCAATGGACCGAAATTCGCAACAAATATACTAGTTCAAGCCATTTTTGCAATTCAAATGTAAAAATGATTAAAACATCATATTCGAAGTATTTCAAGGTGGAAAATTGCATTTTTTATTACTTTTTATACAATTATGACTTGCGCTTCTGACATTTTTATCAGTAAAAAATATAAGAATTTATCGAGAAGCACTAGTCATATTTTAAAATCTGCTATACATTTGTCCCCAAGATCATGCAGAAAATGTTTGATAGTTTGAAATTGTCTGACAGTGACTCGAGTCTTGGACCCTGGAGCAGCGGTAATACCCCGCTGTCACCCCCTCAGGTTTAGACGATAGATCTCAAAGCATCCCAGTTGAAAATCAAGCAAAAATTTTTATTTTTTTTTCTTGAAAATTTTTCCTCCACCATGCTATCATGTTTACAAACGCTAAAAAATGCTATCAATTTCTTGTAGCACCAAACGGTTCTCGAGATGTGACTTCGAAAATTTTAGTCTTCCAAATAAAATCATGGTTACGCCCATACACGATCTTGCTCAGAAAGTTTTTATACCCCCCTTCAGAATTCGCAATTTTCAAAAATTTCAAAAATTTGTAGAAAATACGCTGTTTTAAGCGTTTTCCACTATTTATCTGTTTGCTCAAAAGTGTCAAATTTTCGGCGATTCGCGCCACACACTCGTTTTTTTGACTATGATTTAATCAATTTGATCGAATTTTTTAAAAACTTTATCGAAATTTCAGTTTTTATGCTTTAAAAGACAGAGAATCGTAGAAACGTCCAAAAAAATTGACGCGTATCTACTATTTTTGAACCCAAAAAAGCACTTTAAAATTTCACCCCCTCCCGAATACTCATGCTGTGCATGTCTGAGCATGCCCCAGTGGGAAGTGAAAATTCCGGGAAAGTCAGCAATTAAATAAATAGGTATATACCCATTTGTCTGCGCTGATATTCCATTTGTTGTTGGGGTCGTGTCATTTCCGCATCGTCCACCGGACTGAACCTGCTTTCGACGTCCGGTACAAAAGGGGAATCGTCGACGTGCAAATCCTTTGCAAACACAGGTCGTAGGGAGCCGCGCCGCCTTTATTTGTCGTCGCAGTCGCATCGCCGAGCGGCGGCGTCGTCGCCGTGGGCCGACGCTGCAGCCGTACAGAAGCGGCCGCGAGCCGACGTGGCTTGACGCGCGACTAATCGAGGAATATTCAATAAACTAAACATGGCTCCACAGTGCTTTTGCAAGAGCGAAAAGACGACTTTTAAAAAGAATTTTATAATTTAAAAAATTAATCTTATTTTATGTTTTAAATTAATTTCTTTCTAAAAAGAACTTTATTATTGGAGTCGACCAAAAAACACCGTGAAAAATGAAAAAGCCAGTGAAGAAATAGGAAAGACGATTTAAAAAATGTTAAACGTTGAGCGACTAATGAAGTCGACGAAAAGCGGTATAAAACGTAAAGGCGATGTAAGGACTGTGCTTACTTAAGCCCCCTTTAATGATTGTTTAAGATCTATTTCTATCTATTAAAAATGTGTCTAATCGGTGCAATTGTTCAATTGTTCATTGTTCAGACAATGAACTCAAAGCGGAAATTACTCGATTACGAAATCTAATTCTCTATAATTTTTGTTCATTCAAGTCGACTGACAATAAGTTTGCACGAATCAACTGCTCGATTTGAATTGATAGTGAATTTGAATAAATCGTCAAAAGGCAGCACTTGGTGCCTAATAACGGAAAGAACTGGAAGTAGCTGTCATTAGGTATACGGAGGGCTTAATTTTGAGTTTTTATAATTTACGTTAGGCGTGAGCATATCTGGTTGACACCTATCCTTAATTGCCTTGGACATAAGTTTATCATACGGATAAGCACGGACGTCAGGATTTCTATCCAGGTCAACTTTAATTTCCACGTTTAGGCTTAGTAATGGGCATTCAAATTTGACCAAAATGTCGGTGCCATTAAGAGGGGAAATAATTAAAGCTTCCGACTGCTTTCTTCCAAGACTATATTTCAAAAAGTGCCTGATCTCAGTTCCTGCTTAGGCTTAGTGAGTGCAGCCAAACAATCTTAGAATTATAAACCTGAAGAAATCTTCCTGCTACTAATTAACTTTTTGGACATATGACGAGCTGAGCACCATAGAAGTACACAGAATTTTTCCCACTCAGTTCCGAAATTTTTTTATTTAAAAAATTGACAAAACGTAGGATAGAAAGATGTTGTAGTTAGCAGGCGTGCTCGCCATGAAAATTGATGCATAATCATTGTCAAATTAATAATAGATGAAAAAGAGGTCGCGATGTCGTGTTTTACTATTATTTCATCAACTTCTTTTTTATTATGGCATATTATCCTGTATCATGCCACTTATGCAGCGACGTAGAAAGAGTAATTTAGGCTTATCAATAGCATCAGCGAAAAGGAAGCGCGCGGAATTTACGTGCGCGCTTCCTTTTTGTTGACGCTATTAATAGCTAAATTTGTCATCGCATTAGCGGCATGATATAGAATATGCTGTAATAAAAAAACAAGTTGATAGAGAACAATGGACAAACGCGGCGCTCGCAACGCAGGATCTAATATTAATCTGATAGTGATGGTGCGTCACTCATGACGAGCAATGTACGTATGAAATAATGTTTTGGACTTTTTTCGCGTCATCCCGTGACCATTTATATTCAGCACATCTCGTAAAAACAATTAGAGAAGTTTCTGGGATTACTTGAGAAAGTTCAGATTGGTGCCAGACATGGTCTGAGCCTAAGACATAAATGGGGCAAAATTGTTCCGCTCGCTTCGATGCCTCATTCATCTCAGGCTTAGCCCATGTGCTAGCACCATACATGTAACCACTGTTTTTTTGTTCGAGACAAAAGATTTTGAGGCTCGAACAAAGATTTTCGGAGCCATTTTTGAACAATGTACAAAGACTTTTTGAGGCAAAGTAATAGTAGTTTTAACGTTGTTTGGAGTATTTTTTAGCAAAATTCGCGCCGAATATCATAATTACATTCTATTTAGCTCCAAGCGCGGACATTTTACACTCCAAATCTATCTGTAAGCATCTTTGTACAGATTGAAGCATCTTTTACATCTATTAACCAGTGTTTTTTTTGTACAAGGTCCGTTTGTACATGTACAAAGATGGTCCCCAAAAGTCTTTGTACATTTTGCACATGCAAATTTTTGTGTACTATAATATAGTACAGTAGCGATTTTAGTGTGGTAAAACAGGTTTTCGATCTTAGGTAGTGTATTTTAGCTAATTTTTGGGTTTATGACGCTAAAAATTACTAAAAATTATCTGAAAACGGCGCGAAGCGCCGAAAAATATTGACATTTTTCCATTCTAAATGCAAATTCTGCCATTTTAAAGATATATAGGACAAATAATTTATCAGTTCGGCGCGAAGCGCCGAAAATTTTGGGAATTTTACATCTTTTTATAGTTTTTGTCTTTTTAAAAATCTTTGTACATTTTGTACACACAAAATTTTTGGGTACTATAATATGGTACAGCAGCGATTTTAGTATCGTAAAAACAGAGTTCTTCGACTTTTCGTAGTGTGTTTTAGCTAATTTCTGGGTCTCTAAGGGCAAAAATCACTAAGAATCGTCTTAAAACGGCGCGAAGCGCCGAAAAATTTGACATTTTTACTTTTGAAATGCAATTTCTGCCATTATAAAGATATATAGAACACACAATTACTCATTTCGGCGCGAAGCGCCGAAATTTTTTCGAATTATAGACCTTTTTTGCAATTTTTGTCTTCCCAAAAATCTTTGTACATGTACAAAGACGGTCCCGAAAAGTCTTTGTACATCGGGAAAAATCTTTGCCGAATACAAAAAAAAACCGTGCTATTAACACTGTTTTATAAAGATTTTATGCAGAAAAAAGAACTATTAAACAACTTTGCACTGTTTTCTGCCGTTTGAAGATAAAATTGACTCTTTTATCTTTGTGTTGCATTAAATTCATAAGCAAATTGGTGTTTATTATGAGATTCAGTCAGCACATTGCAACCGCTTATTATTTATAATTGTGTAACACAAGTCATTTTAACTTGCTGAGTCGAATTTTATGTGTAATTTCAACCAAAGACTCGTGAAAATTTTGGCGTTTCGGGCCGAAATAATATAACCAGCTGAATTTAGGACAAAATTACACCTTTTACAAAGCGTGCGGGTCACGGATAACAATGTAGTAGTATGTAAAAATGTGTGCATTCAATTGCATATCTATACGTTATATGTACAAAAAACTTTTCGCTCGTACAAAGACTTTTCTGGAGATCTTTGTACATGTACAAAGAGGCTCGTACAAAAAAAAGTGTATGTAACAGCTCGAAATTGGAGAGGGTCCCGGCCATTTTTAGGAAGGGGGTAAATTATTTCCAATTTCGGTCAAAAACGCCCAAAGAACGCCTAAAAACAGCCGAAAAATTCGACTTATTCCAAAAATCGGGTAGGGGTCAAAAATTTCCTGGCTAGGGGGATAATGGGACGTCCGACTTTGGGTGGGGGATCCCCCGTTACATGTATGGCTAACACGGATGTGAATGCACATAGCTAAGCCTAAGCCTAAGACATTGATAAAGGTCAGCGAATGTAAAATCACAATCATCAAAGATCAAAGTTATCGTTTTATGTATATAAATGAGGGCCCAGCCAACAGAAAGAAAACGTGCTCTTTGCAGTCTAATCGTCAAGGAATCAGCACACGCGAAAACCTAAGAAAACGTAACCAAGCGCTACTGTGACTTAGGTATATCTAATAACAAGTCCCATGATCAAGGGTAGGTGTCAACCTATTATAGGAATGTAGTGCGCTTCGCACTGATTTCTAGGTAGGGTTCATATTTCATTTTTAAAGCTTAGCTTCAACATCAATGGCTTAAACAAGCTAAAGTATTTTGGTGTTATACTTAAACCGATTTATTTGATGTTCTCATTGTTTGTGGAAATCCTGAACTGAATTGCTTTGCGATACATAGTTTTTCAATTTTGTTACTTAGTTTTTAAGTAAAATTTGAGAATAATTTATTAGATGGTGAGATTGTTGTGGGAATGATATTTTATAGCGCTTCGCCATAGCTGAATTTCTACAGTTTCAGCTAATAAAATGGCCGCGAATTCGATTTAAAGACGCTAAAACCATCCAAATTTTGTAGTGAGACTCTACATATCGACTAAAGCGCACCAGTTAAAGTCTGAAAACGCAGTTTTAAAAGATAGAACATATGAATTACTGATCGTTATATGCATTGCAGTTAATTAGAATTTACAATTAAAAATTTTCAAAATCTAGTTTTGAGTCTCGTCATTACATGTAGGATCATAGGCGTAGCCAGAGTAGGTCCGAAAATTTTTTATATTATACGCCAATAAAATGTATAAAAATACGTTCTGGGCATAAAATAACGACTTTTTTCACATCGTCCTGCAACAATGAAAATGCAGTGAAATTTTTTTTTGAAAATTTTCCCAATTAATGCTGCGCACTTTGCAAGTCTTACAACTCAGGTAGAACCTTGAGCCCGCTTCACACTAATGCAATCATTTGCAACCCGAAACCTGCACTTTGGTCGCAGACGTCTGGGTTTCAGTGATTGCAGCCGTTCACACGGCAAAAAGTAAATCTTGCAATCAAATGCTGCAATCAGGTGTAACTGCCATTTGAAACATGCTCAACACATGCAGAATTAATTCTCAGGCGCTAACTGTGTTTTAAACAGCATATTATTTTTTGATGACGAATTAAATTGAAGGGCAAATGCATTTTAAATAAAATATTATATTCGAAGCACTGTTTTTTTGTATAAGGTCCGTTTGTACATGTACAAAGATGGTCCCTAAAAGTCTTTGTACATTTCGTACACACAAATTTTTAGGTACTATAATTTGGTACAGTAGCGATTTTAGTGTGGCAAAAACAGAGTTGTTCAACCTTTGGTTACGTATTTTAGCAATTTCTAGGTTTCTGAGAGCAAAAATCATTAATAATCATCTCAAAACGGCGCTAAACGCCAAAAAAATTGGCATTTTTCCTTTCAAAATGCAATTTCAGAAATTATAAAGATACATAGAACACACAATTGCTCATTTCGGCGCGGAGCGCCGAGAATTTTTGCGAATTTCGAACCTTTTTTGCAGTTTTTGTCTTCCAAAAAATCTTTGTACATGTACACAGACGGTCCCCAAAAGACTTTGTACATCGCGAAAAATCTTTGCCGAATAAAAAAACCGTGATTCGAAGACATGAAATATTTTAATTTTGATTGTTGACTTTTGCCATTCTTTCAATCAAATGACACCATGAACACGATTCCTCATAGCTCAACAAATTAATATTTAGAATTATTTCAACATTTTAAATTTTATTATCACAGAACTTTTTTAAATCAAGAGCATTCAGAAATTTCAATTATTTTGTCTTTTAAGGTTGGTAGCATGCATTTGACACGTGTATAATATGCAATGCACGCGGCGCGTACACCTGTGCAAAAAAATGAGCATCGTCCACAGTGATATGCGTTCCCTGCGAGCAAAAACTTAATATTTATGAGAATTGCACTTGGTTGCAGGCATAAAAAATGAACTCGGTCCATCCATCCACTGCAATGCCTTGCAAAAAAAGGCTGGTTGCATGCAGTTGCAATGCTCTTCACACGGGTGCAATCCGTTGCAGGTGCTGCGACTCAGACGGTCCTGTCTGGGTTTCAGGTTGCAAATAGCAGGTGATTGCACTCGTATGAACCGGGCTTTAGATTACATAGAATGCAATGGAAAACCTCTTTTGGGGCTAAGGGTCTGGGGTGGCGCGCTCAAGCGCCCTTAGCGGGATCTGGGGCAGAGCCCCGGAAAATTTTGTAAAATCAAGCACAGATATATTGAATTTCAACATTAAAATTTTCATAAAACCGTCCAAATCATGTTTTTAAATCCAGCTAATAAATAGATAAGATAGACTGGCGCGAAGCGCTGAAATTTTGTGATATTTCCATGCCAGAGTGACTGAAAAAATCCAAAATGCATGAAATGCGAATATTTTATAGACTTGTCATGTTCCCTATGCTAAGCAGCTTCTAAAAACGCAATTGTACCAAGCTAACGGATTTTCGGCATTCGTGTAGCTGGTTCACATATGTATTAACATAGTCATATTATAAGGGCGTATGTGTGCGGTCGATAGCATCTGAGGAAACGAGAGAAAGTTGCTGGCAGTCGGATTCAAAACGTGAACCCCTTGCTCTAAAGTCCAGAACCATAACCAATCGACTAATGCTGGTTAATCTCGATAAAGATTGCAAGGTATTCGTGATGTTTTGCTGGTTTACCAGCTGATTAGGCTTTGGCTTAGTATCATGGACTGACCAAAATGTTGGTGCCAGCGTTTAAAATAAGCCTGAGTAATGGGATGCGATGAGCGGAGCGAGCGAAGCGAGCAACGCGAGTTGCATCCCATTACTTAGGCTTATTTTAAACGCTGGCGCCAACATTTTGGTCAGTCACATGAATCTACTGGAAAAATCTGATGACTGCCTTATTTGTTTTCGATTTGACTCAAATCAAACCATTTAGGTGGCAGCTTTCACCGGATACTACTTGCTGAATACGTACCTATAACGTGGCTATCTTAATACATATGTGAACCAGCTACACCAATGCCGGATTTTCTGCATATTTTTGAATTTCAATTCACTAGAAATGTTAGCAAACAGATAATCTTTTCATGGCGACAAACGCTTTGTAGCTTTGTCGTCATTAAGTTGAAATAATAGCCATACTAGATAGAATAAATCGGCGCGAAGTGCCGCATTTTTTGTGTTTATTCTCAAAAAAATCATCGAAGTACATACAGCGTTATGCAATCACATATCTCCATTTGAAAAATTCAAAATTTTCCCCAGATGGTAAATTTTTTCATTGAAAACGCTTCTTTTCTGACAGATCAAGCTAAAATCGTCAATATTTCGATATCAGTTGGAATTTCTCAACCAAAAATGGAAAATCGACGGACAAGGGAAAAATGAGTAAAACTCGGAAAATTGAAGATGGCAGTGATCGGACCGAGGGTACTTTTTGGACCCTCGGCCTCGGCCGAGGCCGAGGCGCCTTAAAATCCTTGCCTCGGCCGAGGCCGAGGCTGAGGCCGAGGGTAATGCCGAGGGTCAAGCTTATATACCTATACCCATAAATAGTGCTCTTAGAATATTTTGTATGCACATGAGCTAGAGAATAATCGTAATATTGAACACTTTATCGAATGTCATTTTCAATAATAGTAGATTAAATGTGTGAAGGATTTATTGAATAAAGTCAGCAGAATGAAAGCATACTTAATTTAACAAGTTGCGTTGAAGACTTGGAAAAGTTAATAAAAAATATGGCTGAACAAGCACTTAAAAACTCTTATTACTATACATAAATAAGAAAACAGTGTCAAAGAAATAAACGAACAAACGAAATAAGCTAAGTAAAGACAGAACTGAAGCCATTGTTGTGCTCGCTTTTACAGTAATGCATGTTTAAACACGCTTTTTCAGTCATCCAATTCTGGTGTGGTAGGTAATATGACAGAAACTGCACTGTACTTCCCGATCATAGTTTCCCAAGGTCCAGAGTTGAGGGAAGGGTGAAATCCCAAAATGGGGGACCAGTAAATTAAGTAGTGTCTTTGTATGAGCGAACAAATTTTTGTAGATATTTTATATAAATATATTTTTAAACATACACATTTTTACATACTGCTAGTGTGTGACCTGCAACCGGCATGCAGTCCTAAACAGTGTTTTTTTGTGCAAGATACCTTTTTACATGTACAAAAATGGTATCCGAAAGTCTTTGAACATTTTGTGCATACGTGCAAATTTTTGTGTACTATTATAGTATGGTACAGTAGCGATTTAGTGTGGTAAAACAGGGGTTTTCGACCTTCGGTAGCGTATCTTAGCTAATTCCTGGGTTTCTGAATATTTGACATTTTTTCCATTCTAAATGCAAATTCTACTATTTTAAAGATATATAGGACAGACAATTACTGATGCGCCGAAAATTTTCGGGAATTTTACACCTTTTTACAGTTTTTGTCTCTCCAAAATCTTTGTGCACGTACAAAGACAGTCCTGAAAAGTCTCTGTACATTATGAAAAATCTTTGCCGAATACAAAAAACCGTGGTCCTAAATGTGATAATTCGGCCTGGATATAGTTCATAAGATTATTTGGCGCGAAGTGCCGAAATTTTTATGAGCTTTTGATGAAATTTACACATAAAACTTGACTGAGAAAGCTAAAACAACTTGTACTACAAAATCAGAAATATTACAGATATTGTAATATGCCAATTAAATCTTGTAATAAGCACTACTGTGCTTATAAATCCAATGCAACATCAGGATAAATTAGTCAATTTTATCTTTGAACGGCTAAATGTGCTGAGTTATTAAATAGTACTTGTTTTGCATAAAATTTTTAAAAACAGTATAAATGGATACAAAAGATATTTGAATCTGCATAAAGATGCCTAGATTACACAAAAATTGATTTTTGAGTGTTTAATGTCTCTGCTTCAATCTAAATACAGTATATTAGCGATATTTTGCGCGAAGCGCCTAAAATTTTTTGAAATTTCCTAAAAAATACTGAAAAACGATATAATTAATATCACTTTGTCCAAGAAAGTATTTTAACATTGTATAAAAATGGCTCCAAAGAATGCACGAGCCGAAATTGATTTCTGGCAAAACCTGCATTTATTGGCCATTTTAGGTGCGTTTCTGCGATTTTCGGCCGAAAATTCGTAATCATTTACGCCCTCTCCCATAAAAATGGCCAAAAACCATACGTGTAACAGGAAGGGCTTTGAGGAATTCCCCACCCACCCAGGGTTGGACGTCCTCCCTAACCCTTCCCTCCAAAGTCAGAAAATTTTGACCCACCCTCCCCATTTTTGGCGAAAATTCGCGCTTTGTTGGCTATTTTAGGTGCTTTTGCCATTTTTGACATATAATTAGAGTCGCTAATCCCCCACCCGAAATTTCTAGCCGTCACATGTATGCCGAGGAGCCCCTCCCAAAAATTTTGAGCTGTTACATGCATGTCTTATAGTGACAGTTTGTCTATTTACTCTTGCTTACATTCAAAAATACTCTATCACTTCGGGAAATTCTAATAGTTAGCTGCACTTTTGCCATAGTAAAAATTAGGTTCGAAAATATTCAAAAGGTTTTCACCAAAAATCGTCTGTCAGTGACTTGAGTCTTGTACCCTGAGAGGGGGGTAATAAACCTCCCTCATCCCTCCCTTCGGGAATGTGTGTTTCCGATCCATGTAGCAAGCATGAGAATTAAAACTTAGTCATCACATGAATAATAAATTTGCACTTTGCTGTATGTAACTTTGTGTAACTGGGTACGCGGCTGAAACCACAAGAAAAGTCTATAGGTAAAAAATAGCCTTTGTACTGCAGATGCATTTTAAATAGTTAATATTCAACGGACATATTAAACTTATTCAACTTTGATTTTAACCCTCGGCGCCTCGGCACTTTTCAGCTTCGCCCTCGGCGCCGAGGCCGAGGCTCCAAAAAACGCCGAGGCTTGCCGAGGCCGAGGGCCTCGGTCCGATCACTGGATGGAACCGAATAATAACACTAATACTTTATAGTAAACGCGAGGATAAAATGTCGCATGGGAAATAGATGGCAGAATATAAAACGCGAAATGTCCTGGACACACAGGCAAACAGCCGATTGCGCTCACGTATGCCCCACGCGGTTTTTTTGTATTCGGCAAAAATTTTTCCTGATGTACAAACACTTTTCAGGACCGTCTTTGAACATGTACAAAGATTTTTGGGGAGACAAAAACTGTAAAAAGTTATGAAATTTCCGAAAATTTTCGGCGCTTCGCTGACATGAGCAATTCTTTGTCTCAGATATCTTCAAAATAGCAGAATTTTCATTTAGAATGTAAAACTGTCAAATTATTCGGCGTTTCACGCCTTTTTGAGATAATTTGTATTAATTTTTTGCGTCAGAAACCCAGAAATTAGCTAAAATACATTAGTAAAGGTCGAAAAACCCTGTTTTACCACACTAAAATCCCTACTTTACCTTAATATAGTACAAAAAAATTGAAATTACAAAAAAATTACAAAAACGCAACGACTCTTGTGACCATCTTTGTACATGAAAAAAGGAAGTTTTATAAAAAAAATTGGTGCACATCAAAAAATCACTGAAATCAATGTTTTCAAATTTCTCTTAAATGTCTCGAGAATTTTGAAAATGTTGTGGAAGATCGTTCCAAATTCTAGCTAATCTAGTAGCAAAAGAATAATTTTTACAATCAAGTCATAATTTACTTAAATAGATCTGATCTGCAAATGCATTCTTAGTACGCCAATGACAATAAATAACACCAATGGCAAATCATCCATATTCGAATTCTTACACGGAGAAAGAGTTCTTCAATGAAAGATTAAGCTAAAATCGTGGGTATTTTGATGTCTTCAATTGTAATTTCGTATCCATGGCCGACGAAAAATTACCGGAAAACGGAAAATGGATCAAATCCGGAAAATGGACACGGAATTTTTCCATGGTAAACAACACAGTTCTTTAATGAAAGATTGAACTAAAATCGTGGATATTTTGATGTCATTAGTTGAAATTTTGTATCCATGGCCAAGATGGAAAATCGTCGGAAAACGGAAAAATGGGTAAAGTCCGGAAAATTGCGAATATTTTGATGTCCCTAGTTGAAATTTCGTATCCGTGGCCAACATAAAAAATCGCGGGAAAATGGAAAAATAGGTAAAATCCGGAACCGGCGACATTTTATCCTAACCATGGATACGAAATTTCAAGTAAAGACGTCAAGATATCCACGATATTAGCTCAATCTTTCATTGAAGAACTGTTTTCGGTCAAAAAATTGGAAAATGGACAATTTTGTATTTTCCGTTTCCATTTTCTATATACCATTACGGATTTTACAAATTTTCCCCTTTCGATTTCCATTTCCATTTTCCCGGATTTCGCCCATTTTTCATTTCCATTTCCGGATATTTCCCACGCCCAAAAAAGTTTGATTTGAGCATCGGTAGTAAATTAAAATTCGTATTGGAATGCGAACTTTTCGTTCAGACCAAATTCGAAGGTTAACCAAAACGGTGCTCGTAGCATATTTTTGAGAAACGTCATCCAGCCTTGGAAATGCTTAATGCGCTAATAAAAAGCAACGCTTGTACGCTAGTACGTACCACTACTAATCTCTACAAGTTGGGAGAGCAAGATAGAGTAAAATCCGTACAGTAATAAGCTGTGACGAATATTCCATAGCTTCGCATATTCAATACATCCCTTATTTCTTAACTTGATTACTGAATGTAAAAGTTCAAAAATATTAAGTAATTATTCATAAACGATGCCTGTAAAAAGTCACTTTAGCGAAACCTGTTGCATGTATTACAATCTCTGAATCATTGTAAATCGATTGCAAAAGCGGTTTAAGTTGAAGCAAATATGCTGATACTATGTTATTCCATTGAGCAGCATATGTCGTTTTGGCGCGTAAAGTTGCATTTAACTATCAGCCGCTTTAAAAGCACTACTGCGGCTATTTTCCTGAACGCTAAAAATTTGTCTTCATACACAAGGTTTTGTGAAATCGACTTATCGTGGCTTGTTGTATGTACTATAGTCTGTTTGACGAAATCTCGTGCTATGGATCACAATCGTTGACTCGATGCAAATCCATTACAAAAGCAGTGTAATCTGAAGCAGTAGTCTCGATACTGTGCGTAGCAATCGACAAGCATATTATAAAGTAGCTCTATTATAAGGTAGTGCTGTTGTTGTTGTTGGGTGGTAGGCAACCCCCTTGGTAGATAAATGGGAGCTCTTGCGCTTTTAAGAAGAAAGAAAGAAAGAAAATTTTATTACTAATACCAACTGTTAAAATACATAATGACAAGATATATAATAAATGCAATGCAATTACGAATTAGTAAAGGGACATGCGAGTAGTGATGTAAAAGATCATATGGATCTGATCTTTTTATCCAGATTCAGATCCAGATCCAGATCATCTGGATTTGGATCTGGTTATTTCCTGATCTGGTTATCTGATCTGGATCTGGATCTGCCAGAAAATCAGAACCCGATCTTTATCTGGATCCGGATCTGTTTAGTCAAGTTATATCTGGTGTTAAACAGATCAAAAAGTTATTTTTGCACGAATATAACTCTTTCTGTTTTACGATTTACTGTAGGTACATAGGTTATCTAATTAGTTGTAGCCTTACATATACACGGATTTGTCCCAACAGCCTCACCATCCCAACAGCCCCACCTTCCCAACAGCCCACCAAAAATCCCAACAGCCCCACCCGTCCCAACAGCCCCACGAGTCCCAACAACCCCAGACAAAATCCCAACAGCCCCAGGCAAAATCATGGATTGCACACAAATGCTGAAGTTTCAATCCTGGCAGGTCTACCAGTTTCTCAAGCAGACTTATTCTGAAAACGTAAACATGCACACTCGTTTATGGTCTTGATGAAATATACAAATTCAGAAAACAGTCAAAAAAATATCTTTTATAAAAAATTAATATTGCCTGATTTTATTATATCATAGCGATTGCAGTAATGGTGAGGCTGCTGGGATTACTGGTGGAACTGCTGGGATTACTGGTGGAACTGCTGGGACGGGGGGCTGTTGGAACGGTGAGGCTGTTGGGATTGGTGGGGTGTTGGGACAGGCGGGGCTGTTGAGATTCTTGGTGGGGCTGTTGAAACGGTAGGGCTGTTGGAACGGTTTGGGACTGGTGGGGCTGTTGAGATATCACCCATGCACGCGGGGTGGGGGGAGGGGTCTCCTGGGGGTTTTGAGCCTCCCCCAGATCCGTGCTGACCATACGTGGGCAGCAAGAAAATTCTGGGGGGGGGGGTGCAAGATTTTTTGAAGGTCAAAAAATGGCCTTAAAAATGGTGGTATGGCGATAAAAACACCATTTTTCGACGTTTCTCATCAAGCACTATCCATTGGCATCAAAAAATTGCGAAAAAAACGAAAAAAATTTTCAAAAATTGAATTCTGGGGGGGTATTTTGGTTTCTGGGGGGGTATTGGTTTCTGGGGGTGCATACCCCCAAACCCCCCCACGCCCAGGTGTGGTGCTGACCTCCCAGAATAGCCGAAAAGTGCCGCTGACCCCCCATAATTTTTTGATTCTAGAAAAATTTTTAAAGCTCTGCAGAAAAGTAACTTAAGTGATAAAAATGTATTGAAGATTGTTTTTTCACATAAATTATAATCAGAATTGACCTTTGAGAGACTTTTTTGATTAAAAATGGCAAAAGTTTGAATTTTTTGAAAAGTTTCGTTGAAAAACTTGTTTCAGCGGATGCGCTACATCGAGAAACGTCTAAAAACAATGTTCTTAGTGCCCATGGGCCATTTTTATCGCTTTTTTGATGTTTGAAAAAAAATTTGACCCTGACGCCCCAGAACTTCTATGCTGTACATGCATACTTTTAGTAGGTGCATCTGTCATTTTTCAAGAATTTTAACAGTTTTTTCTTTGTTAAATTAAAATTAGGCAGGTTTCTTCATAGTATTGCATTCTGTGTTGTTAGGTAATGAATCGTTTGTTATTTGACAGTGATATCCTCTGAAATAATACACCCTTTCTTTCTCACAAGCGATCGAAAGAAGCATTTGTTTCTCCTGTTTAACCACAATGTTGCCAAATTCCAGACATCTCACGTTCCTGTGAATATTTAATACCGTTTTGTTTATAAAGTTGTAAATTAAGGCTGTTGTGATAATTTTCACATTTTTAATGCCTCAATTTCATGCCCATGGCTAAAACTCTAAACTTGTGAGTTTTTACCTTTTAGACAATTTTTACTGATATTTTTATGTACAAGCACTAAAATGCAAACTTTCCTCGGCTCTGCCCCAGACCCCTCTGGGGCTGTTTTATTAGTCGTGCTACCCGAGTCCATGGGGCTTGAGCGCTTTACGCCCTCCTTTTTAGCAAAACAAATTGCTGCACAAAAAATATTTTTATCTGGATCTGGATCTGGATCTTTTTTAATTTTGATCTGGCAAAACGATCTGGATCTGGATCTGGTTATTTTCTGATCTGGTTATCTGATCTGGATCTGGATCTGCCAGAAAATCTGAACCCGATCTTTATCTGGATCTGGATCTGGGTAAAAATCTGGATCTTTTACATCACTACATGCGAGTCAATGGAATGACAAGGTTTACGCGCGCCCCACAAGATATCTAGATAAATCAAAGTTTGCTAATCTAGATTTAAATATGTTTGGATTAGGGAAGAAACAATGAAGTCAGGAAGATCGTTCCAAACTGCGATGTATTTGTAAAAGAAATCAAACTTTTCTAAATTAGAATGTACAATATGTAATTTAAATCTATTAATGCTACGGGTAATATTATGATTAAATACGTTCCTCAAATTTTAAATTTCTAGGAATCAAAACTCCTAAATCACGGACAAACAGATCACTAGAAATAATTTCCCCATTTAGTCTATAAACAACTTTTTGAATATTATTACCCAAATATAGAACTTAACTTTTAGTTCGAGATCCCATGTAATTGCCCAGTCAATAATCTTATCTAAATCAGACTGTAATAATTTACAGTTATTGAAAATTTTGATATCATCAGCGAACATATAAACCTTACTATAAATATTATCACATATATCATTTATAAAAATCGAAAAGAGCGTAGGTCCAAGGACACTTCCTTGGACGACACCGCTGGTAACAGGCACATAATCTGAAAAAGACTGATTAACGCGAACACATTGGGAACGATTAAACAAATAGGCCTTTAACCATGCATACAAATTACCGTTTATTCCATATCCGTTTAACTTAAAAGAAGTTTTTCAATATTTACTTTATCAAATGCTTTTGAAAAATCTAAGTATATTATATCGACAGTTTCTTTTTTAGCTGAGGACTGAATCCAAGAAAACTTACATTTTAACAACTGTGTTTCAAAAGATTTATTCTTTTGAAAACCAAGTTGAAAAGGAGATATTAGTTTATTAACCTTAAGAAAGTCTAACAATTGACTATTAATAATTCTTTCCATAATTTTGGCAATAGAACAACAAAGAGAAACGGGCCTGTAATTATCCACTAATGCTGGATCCCCCTTTTTCAAAATTGGAATAACATATGCCATGCTCCAAAGCTCGGGAATGACAGAAAAGATACAGTGAAAATACTAACTAACGGCTTTATCATTTGAAACGACAATTTTTTAATAAAAAGATCACATATGCCATCAGGGCCTACTGCAACTGACTTATTTAGATGGTTAATGGCTTCCAATACGCGATCCTCGCTAAAAATAACGTTAGAAAGCGAAAAATCACAGCGCTTCTGAAAAAGAAAATTCGCGTTAGTAATGTCACTAGAAAACACAGAAGCGGAATAATCATTAAAAATGTTAGCCTTGCGTTGAATCGGTTATAACATTATTATCAGGAAAGAAAATGTTAGAGGAGGAATTTCATTGCGTCTTTTTAACCTATGTAAATACAGGGCCGGTCCGTGTTTACTAAAGCAACACGAACACGGGTGTATTTGCCTTCGAGAGTTACTTAGGTACGTAGGTACTTAGATCTGCTCTTAGCGCTGGCCCCGATCGCTTAGCCTGGGATCGCTTCGATCTTTGGACCCTCACAGACCTTAGGGCTTCGAGCCCCTTGGTCCTAATATTGCTGACCGGTTCTCGTCGGGTAATCTCAGCAGCTACACCCTAAGACCTAAGGCTACCTACCTAATCTCGGAATTGCCGCAAAGGTCAGTTGACCTATCTCAAACCTCAAGTTGATTATTTAACTTATTTTCTGGTTAGGCTTGATCCGAAATGTTTTTGGTTCCTAATGTGTATAGCACAATAAACCTTGAAAACAACAACAACGAGCTCTATACTGATCAATCATCCTTAAAGATTAAATAATGTTCTTTGATCAATTTTAGGTTTGAGAAAAGAATTAAGACTTTCGAATAAAATAAGCAATCATATGGAATTTACCTATCCGTCCACTCGGAGAGTCGAAATCCTCGACGTTGGGAAATTCCGACCTTACCCTCGGTATATCCAAAACCCCTGGGTAGGTTTTCTCCAATTTATTTCAAACGCTAAATACACGGCCTAACTGCCGGACAACAGAATAACGCAAAAGAAGAACAAAACGTACGCCACTGTACAAGCGAGCAACTGCCAATGAGAGTAACTACGATGGCCTCATGGGACCATTACAGTAAAATAAACAAACGTCAAAATAGCATAATACTGGAATACTTTTATCTCAGATCAAATACTCTAAGCTAATACGAGCGGAATGCATCAAACAATTACTATTATCATATACTTCACTCTATGTTACCGGACAAGTATCTTATTGTTTTTTATTATTGAAAATTGGGGAAAAAGTGGGAAGACTGAAGGCATAGCCCACAGTACACTATTGTAGATAGCTACTAGTATTGGCTATGTCAGTGGCTACCGCAAACTGCTAAGGCAAGTTCGCCAAACGTGTAACTCTCGCAGTTACACCTATTATTTACAAAAGTATAGAAAGCTTTAGGATTATTATTCTAAAGCAATTTGTTTTCTTGAGAAGAGAAATAATTATGAATAGTTCTACGTAGAGCTTTACAATGATTTCGATATTTAACTTTAGTTCCTGGAGTTTTACACCTTTTATACTTATCCCATAGAGAACATTTTTTAAGAAATAATTTATGTAAGCTTTTAGGGTATTTAAATTTTGATTTAGCCCTAAAAGTAGGTACAAAACTAAAAATAAGAGGATTTAATATACTTAAAAAAACATTATACATGTCATTAACTGTTGAGCATGTAGAAAAAGTGTCTGGCCAAGAAACAGAGGATAAAAAAGTTGCAATACTATCGTAGTCCGCTTTATTGAAATTTAAGCAAGGTTTACCTCTATCTTGAAAAGTTCTAGTTAAAATTTCAAAAGAAATCGAATTATGGTCGCTTGCTGAAAAAGGAGGAAGAAGCTGGACATTAAAAACGGGATCTAGTATACAATTTACCCACCAGCGTTTTTTAGCCGATCCATAATGTATTGTAATGTGTCATATGTAATGTATAATGTGTAATATGAACACTTTACACATTATTCATTACACACTACACATGACACATTACGCAATACACATTACACATAACACATTACATATCAGCGACCGCAGATAAGGGTCGACCGACTCGGGCCGATCGATGGTCACCGATTTCGCTCAAATTTTCACCGAATGTAGCACTCAGTTGATAATGAAAAAATGTAAAGGGAATTTTTATAATATCGCGCGCTTCGTGAGATTTAGCGCCGTTTATACCTACAGTATGCCCAAAATCCGACAACTGATTGCTAGAACATTTTTTGAAATATCTTCTGCAATACTCTAAATTTTTTCAACAATTCTTTTTTGTTCAACGTGTCAATAAATAACCTATGCAATAGACGTAAAATTTTGTACGTGCGTTGCGAATATAGGCTTCAGTATGCCAAAAACTACAAATTTTTGATGTGTGACTTTGACGCAGAATATCGGAAGGATCGGACACGATATTAAATATTTCACGTATATCATTAGAAAGAACTTTTCTTCGTCTATAAGTTAGCAAACGGGCAAAGTTGCCCGGATTTTGGTTAGAGAACTAGAGGTTGTCATTCAAAGGTATGTCGCTACGTGTATTGCGCATTCTAATAATATAAAGAGCATACATACGTATGTAGGTATGTCTACTTCACTCTCTCCAAACGTGGGCGTGGGGGGTTTTGGGCGTATGCACCACACGTGGGCGTGGTGTCAGGGGGTCTGGCTGGACCCCTCCAGAATGTGGCGGATCAAAATATGATACATTAGCAGGATCTAGTGCGCTGCCTGAAACAACTAGTCCTAAAGTAAACAAAATGCTGGTTTCAGGGCAGAATCGTAGTTTTCAAGATGCGCTCGAAAACTTGAAAGGAATGAAGCCTTGCATCGACCGTATCTACTCTCCAATGATCGAGTTGCAGAAGATCAAGCCACGTACAGATGAACTTGGTAGGTCATGGTCACACATTGACAGCAAAAAAATTCTGGGGAGTCTGGATGAAGTCAAATGCCAAAAAGATCAAAAGTAATAATTCTGGTTTTTTAATTTTATTTTTCATATTTTAATTTAGGTGCGTTTTGCGAAGCATTTTCACTGTATGGAAGCACACACAACCAGTACAGGTCGAAAAAGACATGTAAACATCAGTTCTGGGGGGTTGATACCATAAAAAACAATGTAACCGCGAAAAATTTGTAAAATTTAGGCTAATAACCACTGAAATTCAAGTTTTCTCCAAAAGCAGTTTGAATAAACTATAAACTGTAAACACTTTTACAGTATTTTAGTTTTAGTTAGTTTTTGGCCCAAATACTGATTTCTTGACTCCCATCCCAGACCGACCCAGCTGACTCCTACATTAGCCATGTTCAGCACCTGTGGTTACAAGAACATTAGGTACACGGGTACCTAAATTAAATAATTATTCTTAGCTATGATCAATTTTTGGTCTAAAATATTTTATGTCTTCCTTGCTGTTAGAAAAATTCATAATGCATACTGAAATTTTAACCTATACCTATCTATAAAAACAAATTGCTATCCAACATTTCTCATTTTATTTTACTAAAATGTCGTCTAATAATTGAGTTGTTCAGTTTTTTTAGTTTATACTCGTATGTATCCAGGCGTGGATTCAGGTGGGCGAGGGTGGAAGGCTATCGCCCCCAGAACCCTTTTTGAAAATTTTTTGAGCAGCGGATATACATTGGAAAGCGCTTGAGATTGAGCGGAGAACGCAAAAACGTCAAAAATTTCCGACGCTTTGCACCGAATTTACTGTTTTTCTACGTGTCATGTCTTTTAGCCTGCTTAAAACGCGCTCAAATTTGAGATTGGCTTCCAGAATATGTCAAAATTTTTCGGGCGCTCCGCGACGGATTTATTGTTTTTCTGTTTTGTCTTCTAGCCCGCCCAAACCACTAAAATTCGAGCTTGACTTTTAGAATATGTCAAAGAGTTATGTATATATAACTTTTTCTGCAAAGCACAAAGTAAAAAAGTCAGGAGATAAGGAATAACTCATGAATTGAGTTTTGAGAAATCGGTTGTGCAGATAACTTAAATGATAAATTTTTTGCATATAAATATTGAATAGAATGAAAAAGTTATTGAAATTTTATTTTGAAACCTTTTCTTCACCATCTTATAGAGCTCATTAAGATATGCTCAAAACTGCCTTTGTTTTCGCATATCTCCTAATTGTTCTCGAGATATTTGTCTTCAAATTTTCGTATTGCGCCCCCCCCCCCAAAAATTTTTTCTCCTGAATCCGCTAGTGTGTGTATCAAACCCCTTTATAACTTCTGTTCCACATGTTTTTTATTGTAGCTTACCTCATGTTAATATTTTTTAGCTTCAACAGTTGATCGAAAGCGGTCGAAAAAGATATTACTATCGGTCAAAGACAAGTGACTTTTATCGTTTCGATTTGTTCTGCCGACAGATTTAAGTCTTAGAGAATTTTGCATACCTACAACCAGACATGATCTTAGGGGCTTTGGTGGGTTTTCATACCCCCAGTGTGGACTTCGTTCATGCAATAGGCAGCAAGAAGACTCTGGGGGTCTCGATGGGATAAAATTGTCAAAAAGTATCAAAAATAGCAATTCTAGGGTTCAAGCGGTAATTATCGATTTCTGGCTGGGGTCCGCCAGATTCTCGGGGGGCGGTTTAGCAAGACCCCCTGACTCCCCCACGCCGCCCACTCCAGAAATATTTCCCCCTTAAATCCGCGATTTTCCGCAAAAATTGCAAAAGAAGTTTTGATTTAAGCTAATTTAACGATCGTTCATGCCAAAAGTTATAATTTTCCGGCGCTTCGAGCCAAACAGTCATTTTTCATTGTTTTGTATTGAATTTCATTATTTTTTTGTTTTTAAAATTTTTTAGTATTTATCTTCTCTAAAGAAAGCGCATCGTCGGAATGCTACATATAAAACGATGTTTTCAACACCTATTGATCGATTTTGCTCATAAAGACTAATTAGAAAAAATTTTTTGTTTCCCCCAGAATTCTCATGCTGTGCATGTGCGATACCTATAGTCCGTTTCACATAAATTCGCGCATAAATTCTAAGAATTTTCATCGACAGTAAGCCGAACGATAATTATATATCAGATCAATGCTATAAGCGCAATCTGTCAACTTATTGTCGGAGATGGTTTTAAAATTTATGACCGAAGCTGCGTGAAACGGACTATAGGTACTCATCCTTAAAATCAAATTTGTGGCTTTGATATTATCGTACTTGTAGTATGCTAAATTCTCGACTTACTAGATAGATGTACATATTTTTAGGCAGCAAGAAAATTCTGGGGATGTACTTGGGTACAATTGTCAAAAATAATCAAAAAAGAGTTGCTATAAAATTGGATTCTAGGGGTCGTTCAGTAACTGCAGGGTATTTCAAGTTCTCGGGAGTGTGCATAACAGACATCAGCAAGAAAACTCTGGGGGTCCGGTTTGGAGTCCAAACTCCATAGCCCAAAAAGTGTCAAAACTAGCAATTCTGCCAGCTTCTTGTGACAATTATCGATTTTTGATGGCGGGGATCCGCCACATTCTGGGGGGTCCAGACCCCCTGACACCACGCCCACGTGTGGTGCATACGCCCTAAACCCCCACGCCCACGTATGGAGAGAGTGAAGTAGACAAGTATGTATACATCCTACCTACATATGCTCTTTATATAATTAGGATGCGCAAAACACGCAGCGACATACCTTTGAATGACAATCTCTAGTTCTCTAACCGAAATCCGGGCAAGTTTGCCCGTTTGCTAACTTATAGACGAAGGAAAGTTCTTTTTAATGGTATACGTGAAATATTCAATATCGAGTCCGATCCTTCCGATATTCTGCGTCAAAGTCACACATCAAAAATTTGTACTTTTTGGCATACTGTAGCCTATATTCACTAGCTTACTTACAAAATTTTACGTTTATTGCATAGGTTGTTTATCTATACGTTAAACAAAAAAAATTTTCGAAAAAATGTTGACTATTGCAGAAGATATTTTAAAAAAGGTTCGAGCAGTCAATTGTCGGATTTTGGGCATACTGTAGGTATAAACGGCGCTATATCTCACGAAGCGCGCGATATTATAAAAATTCCCTTCACATTTTTTCATTATCAAATGAGTGCTACCTTCGGTGAAAATTTGAGCGAAATCGGTGACTATCGATCAGCCCGAGTCGGTCGATCCTTATCTGCAGTCGCATATATTACACACTACACAAAAACGTTGGTGGGTAAATTGTATACTAGATCCTAAAAACGTTATATGCCGCAGATACTACATCTATCAAAGTATTATCGTGGGTTTTTCTTTTAACTAACTGTTGCAGACCACTAGCTGATAAGTAATCAAAAAATAATTCGTTTAATGGATTAAATGTAAAAGTACCATGAAACCAATCAATTTTAGGCAAATTTAGATCACCTACTATAATAACGGGATGACAACTATTAGTAGCCCATTCAATTAAATTACATATCCGAAGTGCAGTATCAACATCATACTGAGGAGGTCTATAAACTAACAAACATCTAATAACATCTCCACCTTTTAAAATTTCAACTACTAAAGTTTCAGACACAAACAGAGAAGCAGGAACTTTAACGCATCGAGCATAAAGATAAAGTTTAGTAAAAATTAAAACCCCACTTCCCCGCTTATTCTTACGATCTGATCGGAGAATAAGATAATTTTTTAACGGACATAATAGACTGTCGGAAATAGATTCATTTAGCCAGGTTTCTACACAAAATAATAAATCGAATTTTGCAGTATTTAAGAGAAAGTGAAGTTCCCCTAACTTATTTAACAAAACTACGAGAATTACATAGCAAGCATTTGATATTAACAAAATAACGGGGCGAATTTATCTAAATATTAGACGCGTGTTGACCATGTTGAGCACGAAATTGGGGATTAGATGGTTTAGGGGCCGTCAAACGAGGATCATAGACTCGTACTGTTTTCTTCTTCGCACAGTCATCCCCGAAGTTGATATGTAGATTTGTCTCGCCCGCGTCCAGTCGTTGGTGCAACTCGTCGTTAAGTTCACGCTGACGTCTTCGCTGAAGAAAAGACAAATCCGGTTTATTTATAATTTGTAAACTTGCAAATCCTAAGCGCTTAGTTGCCTCTAAAGTTAATTAAGAACAAGTGTAAACTAAGTGCACTTGCTTAACAGATACTATTTTTGCTATGCTTCTCTTATCAAAGCTTAAGTACTTCTGCGTCAAGCACTTAATCTTAAAGCACAGCCGCCTAGATATCTCGCTAGAACGGTAATCAAATTTTCTCGCAGAAAAGAATCACGTAAGTTGTAAATCGCAAAGCTGAATTCAGCTACTTAACGATAAATTTACTTAGAGGCAAGATCGCTAGGTACATACCTACCTAGAAACATGATTTTAATAAATTTAATTAAATCGTATGTGTAGGAGCACTAAAAACTTCTATCCTAACAACAGAGGTTCAACCGGTCAGTTGTTCCTTTTTCCTGTTTTACCTTTTTTGCAACATCGTAGAAAGTACCTACTCCATAGTCTGTTTCACACAACTTCGGTCATAAATTTTAAAACTATCTACGGCAATAAGCTGACAGATTGCGATTATAGCATTGATCTGATATATAAATATCGTAACCTTCGGCCTACTGTCGACGAAAATTCCTAGAATTTATGCACGAAGTTATGTGAAACACACATAAGTTTTCGTTCGTAAAATAATTTCGACTTACTTAAGGTTCGTAAGAATCCAATGGATTTTTCAATTATATTGGCGACAAAAACACAATGGACACAAGAAATGATGAATTAGAAAACAACGTCGCTAAACTCAATCGCTCCGCTCGTTCGCCACGACGATCTCATTAATTATGCGAAAAAATTACAGTAACAAGATGGAAGAAGCTTGCCGATGAATTTTTGATATAAAAAAGTTATATTTTGATATTTTTGTTAACCTTTTAGAGTCCGCTCTATGATGCATAAGTGCTACAGCAATGCAATCTTAATATGTTTCAAATCTGTTAAATGTAAGACTGTATGCAAAAACCAGAACAAAAGCTCTCCTCTCTATCATATTGTTCATATGTTCCCATTTGGGAACGTTGGCTTCTTGGGGAACATTTTTGCCAAATTTCATGTTCTGTTATGTTTTGCAAAACAAATAAGATTAAAGCGATCTGCTACAAACATTTATAACACAAGTAATCTAAACTGTCAAATTGTCAAATAGAGAGCCTACAAGGGTGTGGTTTTGAGTTTTTGAAACCTCATGGGAACCATAAACCTCAGAAAACCAAGCAACTTTCAGTAGACACCATAACTTTATATTTGTTTTTTGTTAGATATGCTTGCTTTCTAGATAACATTGAATAATGTCTAGCTAAGAAGAGTAAAAAACTATTATTGAGCTATAATCTGTATTTTCGTTTTTTCTGGATTTTTCAAAATTTATTGGTTTTCTCATTTCTATGCTGTTGAACTAATGCCCGTGCTCTCAGAGCTATTTACACTGCACCGACGTATTTCGGTATACTAAAAATTAGAAACCATGAATCATGATTCGGGAAATAACAGGAAGTCAGGGTGCAATATAGTCAATTTGACAATTTCATTAAATTTTCAATAAGTAAAATTTTACAGTGAATAAAAGTAAGTCATAATATCATACGTTTACCCATTCGGACATTTACCTATCCGCAGTTGTTATCGATAGTCCAATAAACTTACACTCAAAGTTTAGTTATGTTGCTAGCATACTTCTGAGTTATTAAAAAATGTTAGAAATCAGTAGTTATATAAAGTTTGATAAGTACAGTGCAAGTTCTACAGATCAAAAACACATGATACTGTGCATGAATTCAAGAAAATTTGTCTCTAAGCCTCTAAAGATTCATGGCTCTGTAAGTTATAGTAAAAAAATAAGGCAAAGTAAGGTAGAGCAGGTAATTTCTGCAAAAGCACCTAAAATTATTTACAGAAACACTTGAATTTTTGCCTAAAAACCGCTAGAAATCAAGAGCTACATTGTTGTGTAATCGTAACACATAGAATCAAGTAAAGAATCCCATAAACCTGCATTTAATATTTTGAATATGTGCATTGGAGTCATACCAGAATGCTTGTGGAGCTCTGGAAAATTGAAGGAATGCATGAGAGGTCACCAAAGAGCATAGCCGAGGTTACATATGCTGCCCCATAGATTTTGTTCTCTTTCCAGGAATTAAATATTTTTGCACTCGTAGGAGCCAATGTTCCCAAACGGGAACATCAATATAAATTTAACCATAACTTTTGATGAACAACTAAATAAGAATGAATAACATACCAAAATGATCAGAAAACCTATGCAAACATGACTGCATGACATTTGGCTCAAAAATTTTGTATACCGATTGACAATATGCAAATTTCTAAACATGACAAACTTTCGCTATTTTTGTCTAACTTAAGACAGTATAGCATGGCACATACTCATAATTGAGTTTCGAAATTGCTCTCACAGGATAGGCAATCATCTTGTTTCTCATCCAAGACAAGTCTTATTTAAATTAGATGAGTAGTTGTTTTGCAACGAAATTTGGAAAATATGTTCCAGATTGGGAACGTTGGCCACTAAAAGGTTAAATTATATTATTGTCGAACAGAAATTGATAATAAGTTGGAAATAATAATAGTCTGTCCACCACATGTATGCGTGTTGTATGTACTGTTACAGTAAGTAATTTATTGTAAAGCACCTGCAATATATGCGGCGCCAGATTGGCCGCAGGGGTCGCATGCCTTGCAATAAGCGATCTCTTCGCTTAGCCAAGGCGCCCAAAACTGCTGTGATAACAGTAGGGTGCTTAATTGACATGCACGGTCTCGACTTTCGAGCCTGCAACAGGAGTGTAAGGGATCACCTCTTACAATAAGAAGTTTTAATTGCGAAATTACAGTGTGCTACCTAGAAACGACTTTTGCAGCTGCTCGTCTGATTGCTGAAAATTGATCTCCATGCACGAGATTTCTTGAGACACTACATGTATATGTAAGGTAGTAGGTACTTTTAAACCCGAAGCTTTTTGAGTTCATCAATGACTGTATGTGTAGTAATTAAGAAAAAAGGGTTACTGTAGCCTCCGAAAACATCTACTGAAAAAGCTCTCGGATAAATGAAACAGACTATAGTTTCTTTCACAATACCTTGTGCATGAATCTCAATTATGAGTCGATGTGAATCGCCGCTGGCCAGTGTCTCAGACGCTCGCGCGAGCCGAATCAGTGCTCAAGCAAAAAAAGAAATTGCGCCTCTTCATCTAGAGATGAAGCAAGCATCAAACCAGAGGTTTGAGCGCAAAAAGAGCTAAAAATAGTTCGAAGCTCGATGAGCGTGTAAGTGCCGCTTCACTTACAACAGTAAGCATCCTAGAAACCACTTTTATTGCTGCTCGCCATGTCGCTGAAAATTGATTTCCATGCACAAACTTTGGTGAAATATGTACATAGACTATAAGAATAGGTTTCAACTTTCATTCAAGCCAATTTGCTAATCACAGATTGTTTGACAGGGAAGGGTCTTGTCCAAAAAGTGGGCGTGGGGTGTCTTGGGGCACTGGACCCCCAGAATCAGAAAGACCTCTCAAAAATCGATTGACCTCCAGAATTGAATTTTTGGTGCTACTTTTTGCAATTTTGCCCCATCACACCCTTCAATTTTGTTACTGCCCACGTACCCATGGTCTTGTCATGCAGCATTATACACAATGTGTGAGGCAAGAGCAACTTTTGGGAAAAAGCAAATTCCGGAGGCGGGAACGGATACGACGGGTAGAATCCGAAAACGAAACGTGATTGTGCACCCCGGTTCCGTCGAGGCTTTCCCGCCCTAGGGCTGGTCCAAAGTGGCTGAACCGGGGTTCCCCAAGCAGGAGCGGATTTAGGGGGGGGCGGGGGCGGCCGCCCCCCCATTGGCCCAAAATAGTGCACAAAATTAAACATTTTTGAGCGATTTTTAGCGATTTTCTGGTTAAAACGGCTAATTTTTCCGCCCAAGTCAGGGTTCCGCCCCCCCTTAGGGGTACCGCCCCCTTAGGAAAATCCTAGATCCGCCACTGTCCCCAAACCTACCTGGCTGAACAGTGAACATCCCTAAATCCGTTTCCGACAGTATTTTCTCCCTGAAGGGTGGTTTTGGGCATACGTGGGCAGCAAGAAAATTCTGGGGGGGTGCAAGATTTTTTTGAAGGTCGAAAAATGGCCTTAAAAATGGTGGTATGGCGATAAAAACACTCATTTTTCGACGTTTCTCATCAAGCACTATCCATTGGCATCAAAAAATTGCGAAAAAAACGAAAAAAAAATTTCAAAAAATTGAATTCTGGGGGGTATTTTGATTTCTGGGGGGGGGTATTTTGGTTTCTGGGGGGGGGTGCATACCCCCCCAAACCCCCCCCCCACGCCCAGGTGTGGTTTTGGGGCTCGGAAATGGAGTGGGTACCTGTTATTTATATGCGATGCTAACCTCGCTTACGTCGTGGGTATCTCCGCCCTGGGGGTGCTCCAAAATGGCAGAACATGGGTTCCCTAACTAGGGCCAATCAGTATAAACACCCCAACCCCGTTTCCGGCAAAATTTCTTCCACTGAAGGGGTTACTGGGGCTAGGAAACGGGTCACCTCGTTTTTTATATGTGAGGCTGACCCCAGTTCCGTTTGGGGTATATGCGCCCTAGGGCTGATCCTAAGTGACGGAACCGGGGTTCCCCAAGTAGGGCAGATAGGGTTAATACCTCTAATCCTGCTTCGGAAAAACTTTATCCTACTGAAGGGGTGATTTGGGGCTTGGAAATGGGGTACCCTTTATTAATATGTGATCCTGACCCCGGTTCCATCGGAGTTGTCTCGACCCTGAGGTGGTCCAAAGTAGCTAAATTGGAATTCCCCAAGTAGGGCACATCAAGGTGAACACATTCCGTTTCCGGCAAAATTTCTGAACGAAGTTTTAGGGCTCGGAAACGGTTTATCCCGTTACTTATATACGATGTTGACCCGGTTCCGTCAGGGATATCTACGCCCTGAGGATAGTCCAAAGTAGCAGATTCGGGGTTCTCCAAGTAGGGCCTATTAGGGTTTACACCCCAACCTTGTTTCTGGCAAAATTACTACCGTTGAAGGGGGTTTTGGGGCTCGGAAATGGTATACGCCGTTATTTATGTCATGCTGATCCCGATTCCGTCAGGGGTCTCTCCGCCCGAGGGGCAATCCAAAGTGGCGGATTCGGGGACCCATTATGGTAAACATTCACATCCGTGTTGCCGGCAACCCACTGAATAGGGTTATGGGGCTCGAAAACAGGGTACTTCCTTAATATACTTTTAACGAAATTTCTCCCTTCCAGTGGCAAGCCCCGGTCTTGCCACTTTGGACCAACCCTACGGCGGAGAAACTCCCAACGGAACCAGGGTCAGCATCGCATATAAATAACGGAGTTACCCGTGTACGAGCATCAAAACCCCATTTAGTTGAAGAAATTTAGAAATTTTGCCGGAAACGGGGTTGGGAGCATACGTGGGCAGCAAGAAAATTCTGGGGGGTGCAAGATTTTTTTGAAGGTCGAAAAATGGCCTTAAAAATGGTGGTATGGCGATAAAAACACCATTTTTCGACGTTTCCCATCAAGCACTATCCATTGGCATCAAAAAATTGCGAAAAAAACGAAAAAAATTTTCAAAAATTGAATTCTGGGGGTATTTTGATTTCTGGGGGGAGGGTATTTTGGTTTCTGGGGTGCATACCCCCCAAATCCCCACGCCCAGGTGTGTTTGGGAGTGATCAATCTAATAGGTCCTACTTGGGGAACCCTGCTTCGTAAGTTTGGACCAGCTCCAGGGCGGAGAAACTCCCGACGAAATCAGGGTCAGAATCAGATATAAATAACGGAGTACCCGTGTCCGATTCGCAACTCCCCCCCCTCAGTGGGAGAAATTTTGCCGGAAACGGGGTTGGGAGCATAAGTGGATGGCACCAAAATTCTGGGGGGTTGCAAGATTTTTGGAAGGTCAAAAAATGGCCTTAAAAATGGTGGTAGGGCGAAAAAACAATTTTTCAACGTTTCTCATCGAGCTCTATCCATATGGCACCAAAAAATTGCGAAAAAAACAAAAAAATTTCAAAAATTGAATTCTGGGAAGTATTTTAGTTTCTTGAGGGGAGGGGTATTTCAGTTTCGTGGGGATGCATACTCCCTAAACCCCCCACGCCCAGGTGTGGAAACGGAGTTCCACGTGTCCGAGTCCCAAAACATCCTTCATGGGAGAAATTTAGCCGGAAACGGGGTTGAGAGTATTGGGAGTAATCATCCTGATGGGCCCTACTTGAAGACAGAGGCGTAGCCAGGATTTTGGTTCGGGGTGGCATAAACAAAAAATTTTTAAGACTACTTTTGCATTGAATGTCAGTGATGTATGTACAGAAAAACTGAGTTTTTCGATTTTTGGTAGTGTAGTCTAGCTAATTTATTTAACGATACAAAAAATGTAAAGTGGCACGAAGTGCCGAAAATTTTTGGAATTTACCGTTTTCATAGAGAATTAACGGCCTTTCTATTGACAAACAGTTCGGAAATAATAAGTGGCGCAAAGTGCAGAGAAATTTGGTCATTTATTACCGCCCTTAACATTTTGTAGCTCTGTGAATACTAATAGTCTGACAGAGCAAAAAATTGTCAAATTTGTACAAACAATTTTGACAGTTCAAGCTTCTAGCAAGAAAACTGCGAATTACTAAGTTTGTCTGAAGATATTTTGAGTGATTCTGGCTTTTAAATTCAATGCTGGAGTTTCAAAAAAGGATGAACAGTAATTGGAGGCGCTATGCGCCGAAAATTTTTTGAAGATTTTGCACTTTAAACTCAATTTATACCGCTTAAATCATACAAAACAGACAAATTAACCGGCGCGAAACGCCAGCAATTTTTAGAAATTTTTAACCCTTTTACCTAGCTTCTTCTCCTTAAATCTTGTTGCACAAGCACAACGAGATTTTACGGCTGCGGGGGGTCTGAGGTGGCGCGCTCAAGCGTTCCCAGCGGGGTTCGGGGCAGAGTCCCGGAACATTTTGTAAAAAAGCCATGTTAAATAGTAACGTTAAAATTTTCGCGAAATCGGCCAAATATCGGTTCTGAATCAAGCCTGAAAATACTTAAAATTGATGAACTCCTACATTGCATAAAACTTCTAAGCGGAAATGCGTTTTTCAATCTCTGCTAATTACATAGCGCAGCAACGGGGTTCGCTGCCAAATGATATAGAAAAATAAATCAATTTGTGGCCTTCTTAATAACAAAATGCATCAGAGAACAAGAAATTTGCAAAAGCATAAGAAAATTTGGCCATTCCTTTCCTTTTTAAAATAGGATTGTGTGTCCTTGTAAAGAAAGACAAACAAAGCAAAGTATAGACAAACTGGTACACAGAAGACAAACAAAGCAGAGAATAGACAAACTAGTACACAATCATTTTCGCACTTTTACTATTATGTATGCTCAACAAGCATGCGCAGTTCCATTCAACGAACAAATAGTGCAGTAAATTACTAAAGAGATGTGAAATGCTGGATTATTTTAGCTGATTCAAGCTTTTAAATTCATTGGATCTATATAACAATAAATAATAATGACTCGGCGCGAAGCGCCGGAAAATTTTGACGTTTTTGCCTGTCTGAAGTCAGTTTTCTACACACACATTATTGCAACATAAAAATCAACAATATTTCTGAAAAATTTCGGGGGGCATGTGCCCCCCATGCCCCCCTGGCTACGCCTATGCTTGAAGAACCCCGGTTCCGCCACTTTGGACCACCCCTATAGCGGAGAAATCTCCAACGGAACCAGGGTCAGCTTCACATGTTAATAACGGAGTACCCCGTGTTCGAACCCCAGAACTCCCTAGCGGGAGAAATTTGCCACTCCCGCCCGCCGGAAGCGGGTTACACATTCATTTCCGTTTCCGTTTCCGCATTTTACTCTTCGTTTCCGTTTCCGTTCCGGATTTTTTCCACCCCCCAACTTTACTCCTCGAGAATGTCCATGACGTTTTGACTTTCTTTTTTACCAAATTTGGGGTCATCCTTCCACGTCCACTAAAGTGCAAAAACATGCTTCAAGTACAGTTTTATGCGTCATCCATCCATAGTTTACTTCAATCAGCGTTTATTGATGACGTCAACTCGCGAAACCTGCGAATACGACACAATTATTGCAGGCTCAGTTTTATGCATATCACGCGGAATGTGCGGTCACAAAGAGCCCTAGGGGCCCGGAATTGGCAAAATCACAAGGAGTACATACCTTGAAGAATGCTTGTAAGTGACCAGAGGCAATTTTTCGGTATTTTCGCGCTTATTTTAAGGTTTTTTATTTTAAAAATACACGAGTGCTTCTCACGCCAAGCGCGTATAAATTTATGGAATGAAAGGCGGTGGCCATTTTCCTCCCCTGACATGCATTTTTCACAATTTCCACCCTATCTTCGAATGCTTTGCGGTTTCTCTTGAATTTTATCAGGCTAAAAAAGTGGTTTGAAATTTTGACGCACTAATGCGGTTTAACATTGGCAAACGTTTCTGCATAAGTCGATATGCAGAATATCACAACCATGGCGTTAGTTCAAGACAATTTTGTGAGCACCTTCTTTTTTCCAAACACCTGAAAGTTAAATGAAACGAAGTAAAATTACTCAACTGACGTTTTATCAGTCACCTCGAAAAACAAACTTTAGAATTATTGTGTCAGAAAAAATTTTGCATGAGGCGACAAATTTGAAGATTGCGCAAAGTTGTGGTGACTAGATTCAAAAAAAAATTTTGTTGGTTCGCGCGTTATTTTTGTATATTCTGTTTTACATATTTTTTTTTACTTGATTTTTTGCCGACAATAGCCTAACAATTCACCACTCATGCATTTTCGTGGGATTGCTAGTACGCAGGTAAGTGTTAAAAATCGTGAAAACTACTCAAAAATGTTACTTTGTACGCTGCTTCGGACGGTGGTCAAAAAGCGGATGTTTTAAATAACTTTAACCCTCCTTTTCACAATCAAAATTTTTCGCTGCCACTTTGGAACCCATTCAGATCCTTTGCACATGGCCCACAAATGCAGCGGTAGATGTGGTGTGGTAGGGGATTTCGTATTGAAGCTAAAAATGCACTTTAAAACCCACTGACATTAATTTTACGATCAAAAGACGAAATTAACGTTATTCCATAATTTTATCTTCGGCGGGAAAAATCAAAACATGATTTCGCTTTGAAAATCATTCCACCAAAGTTTCAAGGAGAATGCTTCATTATCCAGCAACTAACGTTATTAAAAACGAATTAACAACGCTAGTAGCAGATACCTATTTTTAATACGTACCTATATTTACTACTAATTTCATCATTTATTTTACTATACCTATTCCAGTATAACCGTGTTTTGCAATGTTGCACCGGAAAAATTTGCTCCTGTATTTGCTGTGTACTTTCTATGCACCATTTCATTCACGACAAATCCCATTTTAGTATCAATGTAGGTACGTAAAGTATGTACGTGCGTATATAAGTAAAATTAAAAATCGAGCAGTAGCGAAGTGATTTAGAAATAATTTAGATCGTGCACTAATTAACCCTGAAATATGACTTACGTCATCAGATAAAATGGTTGTTATGGAGACAACGTTCCTACAGTTAGTTGCGCGGATTTCTGATCGCACGATGTTTTTCTTGGGAAATTTCATTTTGTTGCCTTATAATTCGTCTTTTAGAATCTAATTCGACTAATTATCTATGAACAGGGTTTCGCCGAAATTCACTCATGCCACTTATCCTCGATCCGTTAATTACAAGAATTACAAGGATATGAATGAACCCGAGTACGTCACTTAATTTCCTCTTCGTTTAGAAATGGTGTTTTCCATTATTTTTCTTTATTTTTTGATCACTGGTTTATGTTGCATTTACGAAAATATTTTAAAACACAAGTATGGCAAAAAATGAAACACCCAGAATTTTGGATATTCGGCGACAGCTTGAAGCAAACACTAATTTTAAGTACATAGTCGTAGCCAGGAGGGCATTGGGGGCACATGCGCCCTCGAAATTTTCCTGAAATATTGTTGATTTTTCTGTTGCAATAATGTGTGTCCAGAAAACTGAGTTCAAAAAGGCAAAAACGTCAAAATTTTCCGGCGGTTCCCGCCGAGTCATTATTATTCATTGTTATATAGATCTAATGAATTTAAAAGCTTGAATCAGATAAAATAATCCAGCACTTCACACCACTTTAGTAATTTAATGCACTATTTGTTCGTTGAATTAAAGTGCGCATGCTTATTTAGCTTAAGAGTAAAAGTGCGAAAATGATTGTGTACCAGTTTGTCTATTCTCTGCTTTGTTTGTCTTTTGTGTACCGGTTTGTCTATTCTTTGCTCTATTTGTCTTTTTTACAATGACACAAAATCCTATTTTAAATGAAAGGAATGGCCAACATTTTCTGATGTTTTTGCGCATTTACTGTTTTCTGAACTGCGTCTTGTCAATAAGAAGGCCACAAATGGGCCTGAAAACGGAAAGAACAAAATTTTCATTGATACATTTTTCTATATCTTATTGGCAGCGACCCGTTGCTGCGCTATGTAATTAGCAGAGGTCGGAAAACGCATTTCAGCTTAAAAGTTTTGTGCAATGTAGGAGTTCAACAATTTTAAGTGTTTTTGGGCTTGATTCAGAACCGAGATTTGGCCTATTTTGCAAAAATTGTAACGTTACTATTTAACATTAAAATGCTTTTTTTACAAAATTTTCCGGGACTCTGCCCCGGACCCCGATGGGAACGCTTGAGCGCGCCACCCCAGACCCCCACAGCCTTAAAATCTCGTTGCACATGTGCAACGAGATTTTAGGAGAACAAGCCAGATGAAAGGCTTAGGACTTTCTAAAAATTCCCGGCGTTTCGCGCCGGCATTAATTTGTCTGTTTTGTATGATTTAAGCGGTATAAATTGAGTTTATAGTGCAAAAACGTCAAAATTTCACAATTTTCCGGCGCGTAGCACCGCCAGTTACTGTTCTTTCTATTTGTAAAGCTGCAGCATTGCGTTTAAAAGCCTGAATCATTCAAAATATCTTCAGACAAAGTAAGTAATTCGTAGTTTTCATGTTAGAAGCCTGAACTGTCAAAATTATTTTGTACAAATTTGATAATTTTCTGTTTTGTCAGACTATTAGTATTCACAGAGCAACAAAATGTTAAGGGCGGTAAAAAATGACTAAATTTCTCGGCACTTTGCGCCACTTATGATTTCCGAACTGTTTGTCAATAGAATGGTCGCAAATTCTATATGAAAACGGTAGAAATTCCCAAAATTTTCGGCCTTCGCGCCGCGTAACACTTTTTGTATTTTTGATCGTCAGAAACCCATAAATTAGCTAGGCTACACTACTAAGGGTCGAAAAACTCAGTTTTATTATACAAAACGTTACTGGCATTCAATGCAAAAGTAGTCTTAAAAAATTTTTGTTTATGCTCCCCCCGAACCAAAATCCTGGCTACGCCCATGTTTAAGTATATTGCTCTTGATGTTGAGATTTGCGACTGATTGTTTAGAGAATCGTGAATTTTGAAAAATCTAAAATTCTTAGAATTTATGTTTCTTTATACTTGGGAATGTTTCTTTATACTTGGGAATGGTTTACTGAAAAAATTAATGATAATAAGTACGATTAAATAAATCAATAAATGAAAAGAAGACAAACTATTCTTAATTGTATAAATAAATGAAATAAAAAAAAATTTTCAAAAGGCTCTTTTTTTAAGCAAAATCTCGGTATTATTAGATCGAGTACATCGGAAGCTTGACACTAAGAAACATAGCAGATCTTCAAACAGATACCTATACTTTAAAAAATTTTTTTCAAAAATATGTGAAATTTGCATTTTCAAAGCTTTTAATGGATTTTAATGCTATCGGTTTTTAAATATACGTGTTAGTGAATATCTTAAAAATGAATGAATAAATAAAAAATGAATGAATATTCTACTTAACGTTTTCGACTTGCCAATAACAGCTGTTAAATCGAACATACGTTTGTATGTACTACGTATCTACGTCATGTAAGCTTACAATTTTCAGACCAAAATTATCAACACAAGATTATTTTATTTTTGATCTGTTATGTATTTATTATTTAAAAATTTATAACTTATTCGTTTTTGACTTTCAGTGCATTGCGAACCTTGGATTTTAATGTCTAAGGGAAAATAATATTGCACAACTTCTTAAAGAAACTTCTTGCAATACTTTTTGAGGCGATTTAAATCGAATTCGAGTTAAAAATCAAATAATGATGACTTTATGCTAAAAAATGCATTTGTATACAAAAATGTTAGACATTGTGCATTTATCCTAAGTTTCGGTTATTTCATAATTTAATAAAAAGCCACTTTTCTACCGAAATTCTTAAATACGTTTCAGTGCGATAAAAACGTTTAGAACCAGGTAAAGATGTCTAATTTGGCCGCCATGCTTCAAAGTACATTTTTTAACACTCGTGCAACACCAAATACAGCTTAACTAATCTGCTTAATATCGGCTATCGCCTGAAAAAAGTCATTCGATTAAAATAAAAATTATATCTGGTTCAGGTCATTGGATAGCATGACGAGTTGCGCAGATCCTACATGGAATAAATTAAGTTAAATTAGATTTAATATTTTTTCAGAATCAAGTTAATTAGATTTTTGATTAGTACGTACTACAATGATTAGTACGTACTACAATGATCAGTTGGTCGAAAAGTTGAAAGTACGATCATCGAAAATGCATAATAAAATGATAGAATTTGGCTTGCTTAAAAACATAAAATTTTAAAAATTCTAAAATATAATCCATTCAATAAATTTGAGCTCTTTGAATTTTTTCTTCTCAGTTAAGTATACTTAATCTAAAGTATGGATATGGATATTATATGCGAACAGACGTCATAAATTCGACGATGCAGAACAATTTTAGAATTTCCTAGCTCGCGAGCTGCTTGATTGAGTAAGCTGTGTGAAGAGACGTGGATTTTTTTCGATCTGCTTCATCATTAGGCGTCTCTTCAATGCTAACGGGAAGTCTGCTAATAGGCTATATTTTCGTCATGTTTCTAGGAAACCTTTTCATGGCAATATCATGTACGATAGAAGAGTGGTGAGGGGCAATACGTGGGCTATTAGAAGGTCAGCCGAGGACGCGGCGAAAAACGCGATAGACGCAAATCATTCGAAAGGGAAAAGAGAAACCATAAAGGAAAGGTTGCGAGAAATCAGGCGAGCAAGCGATGAAAAAGACACGATGAGCAGCTTACAACAACGTCAGCAACAGAATAGCTCGGCTGGGATTGATCTGAGTAAATGATTAAACATACTATTAATCGATGCAAAAACTATCTTTAATAAATTTATGAGGATACAAAGACAACAAGTTAATTATGGATCCGGATTGTGCTCTGTTACGCTTAATGCAACTAGCATTAACACTAGTGAATATCGATCATCGAGAATGGATGACAAAATTAGAGTTTAACTTGCTTAAGACAAAAAATTTTATAAATTCGAACATTTTATTTATTAAAGGAATAAACTTTTGAGTTTTTTCCTTCAAGATGGGAACAATGTGTTACACACAACCGAAAAATGGAGCTTTTCCACACCTGGGCGTGGGGGTTTGAGGGGTATGCACCCCCAGAAACCAAAATACCCCCAGAAATCAAAATACCCCCCAGAATTCAATTTTTGTAAATTTTTTTAGGTTTTTTCGCAAATTTTTGATGCCAATGGATAGTGCTTGATGGGAAACGTCGAAAAATGGTGTTTTTATCGCCCTACCACCATTTTTAAGGCCATTTTTTACCTTCAAAAAATCTTGCATCCCCCCAGAATTTTCTTGCTGCCCACGTATGAGCTTTCCCATTCGGCCCGACCTTGCTCTTATTTATAGTATGTAATGTACTTGAGTCATAATAACAGCCAATTGTCCCAATCTCAAAAATTCTGATCCCAATACTATTGGATATTAACAGTCAGGTTTTCTACGACTCAAAATTCTGCTACGTACCTCAATATCAAGAGATGTCGTCTAAATTACTTCGAAGATATAAATGAGCAAGTTCTTAATGAAAGAAATTAAAATCAGAAGCTCGTTTTGCTCAAAGAAAAAATCAATGAGGTTTACTTCTTATCAGGATTTATTAAAAAAATAAAAAATTTGGTTAGTTTTATATAACTCAAATTGCTTGTTTCAATAAACTGGTTATTTATCGAAAAACAAATCGGCAAAAGCGAGCCAATTTGAAGGAACAAGAGGAGATGCTGATCTGTTTTTAGTCAGAGACATCCCTTCCATACATGTAACAGAGGGGATGGGGGATTCTCCCATCCAAAGTTGGTCGTCCAGCATTATCAAAGCCAGAAAATTTTAGAACCTTATTTTTTGGCTGAACCTTGCGTTTTCCAATCATTTTTATGTGTTATTGTTGCCATTTTTGACCAAAAATTAATATTCTGATTTGACCTACCCCCTATAAAGTGCCAGGGAGCCCCCTTTCAAAATTTCTAGCCGTTACATCTATGACCCATCCCATCTACCTCTGTCTGCGTTTACCCTGAAAATCACGCTCCAATAAAATGAATAGTAAACGTCGAAATCGTTGCGTTGTAGACGGCCCAATGTTTTGCAACGAAAAATTGGTCGCTTCCAATGACATTAGCCAAAAAAATTATGAAATCAATGAAAATGCTGCTAAGACGCAATATTTACAAAAGCAGCCGAATTATCGACCGGCTCGTTCGTGTCATGCCACGCGAACTGTTATGGCGGAACGAAATTCCGTACTTGATTTAAAGACTACGGTAAGGTAGCAAGATATGCGAACTTGACTAGAAGAGTACAAACATAGAATTGAAAAAATCAAATTTTAGGAGGGCAATTTCGCTAGTCTCAACATTTAACATGATAATTAATCGAGAATTCTAGCCAAAATTATTCGGTTTCCACTCGTACATACGGGTATAAATAACGCTTGTCAAGTAATCTTTTAAACTTACGTGAATGGATGAGCAAAGTTCAATAATTTTAATTTTAATGTAAAAATTATGCTTTCAAAATCGCTGTTTAGAATAATTATAGCGTAGATTTCACGCTCTAAAATTCAAAAAGTCATTTCCCAGCATATTTTGCGATTATTCTGCTCTTTTTAATGAAATACCGCAAATCAACGGTCTTTGCTGCGCTTCCCTAGGAGATTTGACATTTGGTTGTAAATTTATAATTTAATTTTATATAAATTTAAAATTTAAATTTTTTATTCAAAATTAAACATTTTAACCATTTCCAGAAGCAAATTTTTAGAAAATATAACGCTTTCTTATATGAAAAATAAAACGCTTTATGGACATATATTGTAATCAATTTGCAAGGCAAAAGTTAAGTAGCTCAAAGAATTGACCGCTCAAACAATTGTCTGCCATCTGTCGTTTAATTTGCTAGACGAATATAATTGAGTCCTTTTTCTGTAATTCTGGGAAAACTTTATAATTGAAAATGCATAATAAGTGTTGAAATTAGAATTAAAAAATGCATGAAATAATTTTCTTCAAATTGTGTTTTACCTTTGTGTTAATTAGCTTCCAGAGCATACTCGCACTTTTAAGTTAGCGAATGAGGCGCTTGCAAAACAAGTGCTAAAATTAGAATTAAACCGAATAGCTATTGAGCTTATCAACGAAGAAATCATACCAGCAGCTTTCTTGAATATTCGGGGAAAATGGAATTGCCCTAACAAGAATTATATCACGAGCACGAGATCGAATAGAGCGAAAGAAATTTCCAGACATAGTGAGCGTTCCTCTTTGAATAGCATAGAAAGTAAAAAAAATTAATGTTTCAGTCAAAAGATAACATGTATCGTAATCGGACATGCGTATTGGGAGAAAAGGACCAAAAGGCAATTTTTTCTGCGGAAAATAAGACAAAATTAATGCAAAAATTAACAAAACTCGCAAGTTTCCTGCAGAAATGTGCTGACCCTGATGATGAGTCATACTTAAGCCAAATTATATTCTTTTACTATTCAGTAGAAAATAAAGTTGGTACTAAAATTAGATTGAAAAGTTTAAAAATTAAAAAAAAACGAAAAATTTATTAAAATAAACAATAGAATAAAATCGTTGCTATTTGATAGAAACAACTGCGCTTGTCGTTTTCAGATTATGTAATTTGAGTCTGATAATAAATTTAAAATTGTATTAATTATTAATTTAAATTTTACTATTAATTATATTGATGACAAATTCTCAAGAAAGAAATTATTCTTATCAGCGTATGAATGGTTATTGACGTCGTTGTATGATTCATTATATTTTATTATATTCATATTGATTATATATTTATTATATATTTAACAACACTGGTATCAAAAATTTTCACGCGCTTCAATGATCACAAAGTGCTCTGTTGACATGTGCAAAAAATTAGTCTCGTGAAACATTTAATTTACTATCATTTTGCTCTCGAGACCTGCATTTATTCTATTTTTCTTTCTTCATTCTCACTCGGCGCATCTGTTTTTTTGTTCAAGATTCAGGGATATTAAACTCGGTTAATGATGATTTCATGCCATACTTGCTCAAAGAAGTTACCGACGAAGTAAATTGGCAAGTTCTAAGCAACATATTGCAAAAAGGTGAGCTTAAGGCGCAAATCACAAATTTATCGGTATTCTCTTGTTTTTAGTTTATCATTTTTTTGATAAATTTATTAAATCAATTGTCAAATATAGCTGTAGAGTAGCGTTGTTGAACGATAACGTTATTTAAATATCGTTAATTTTTGAAACGTATTTTTCAGCATAACATTCTTCATAAATTTTTGTATTCTTTACACAGTCTTATAGAGAATTTTGTGCTAAAGCTTAAAATGCAGACTAAACATACTCTATTTTTCGCTTTGACGGAAAAAATCAAAACATTCATTCACTGTGAAAAGTATTTCACCAAAGTTTTAGGAAGAACACTTCACTATCCAGCGACTGATCTTATTATAACGATTAACAACCCTACTGTAGAGTCAATAAATTTTATCTTGAAAACATAAAATCTAGCTATTTTAGAATACGATGAGCTTTCCTTTCTGTCTCAAACAAATTTGCAGGTAAGGGTATGTGAAAGCACGGGTTAGAAATTAAAAATTATGTAGTATTGCTCAACAGACATGTACAGCTAAGGGATTCTGTCGAGGGGGATAATTTTAAGGTGCCTTTTGTGGGCCCAAAAATTAGGCGTACGCATTAAAGACATCGTTTTTCTCGGCTTTTCTGACGATGTTCTATCTTGCTGAGCATGAAAACATAGAAAAATCCGAAAAATTTAGAGTCAAACAAATTGAACGAAATATAATCAAAACATGAGTATAGGGCGCGAAGCGCCGAAAATTTAACTCTTTTGAGCAAATAGCTTGCTTGAAACGCCTAAAAGCACCTTTTCCACGAATTTTTAGGAAATTTTCGTAAACTTTCTAAAAATCGCAAATTCTGGAGGGAGGGTGAAAATTTTTCTGGAAGGGGTGAAAACCCCCAAACGCCCTAACTCCCTCAAGATCATGTACTCGTATGTTGATTGAGCGCGTTTGGATGTATTATTTTTCCATTTGTTGAAACCTTCTATAAATCGCTTTACGTCTTTATAGAAAAATATTATTTACTCAAAATACTGTTGAATTCTTAAATAGCTTTTCAGTATCAGAAAACGCTAAAAGATGGAAATTCCACGAATTTTTGCATTGAACTACAAAACCACCATTAATTTTCATATGTTCTTTATGATTGGATTTTGTATATTGCATTTCATTTTCAGCAGTATTTTCCAAAGAACGAGAACAATCGATGTCAATTAACCAATTGGTCATGTTACTACAACAACTGTGATTCCCTTGAAGATTGTTAGAATAACTTGTGTTAGAAATTTGCTAGTTTATCCTATTTAAGAGTAAGTAGATTTACGTCGTCGTTTTCAGTGTAAATTGGATGATTTTTCAGTTTAAAATACCAAGATCAAAAAATCTATCAGAAGTCATATTCCACAATATATCTCATTAGAAAGAGCATCCAATTTTCCAACTATTTACAGAGACAAATGCCAATTATCCTGAAGCAGTGAAACATTATGAATCTTAAGTTGTAAAAAAGGCACTTTTTTCATTACAGTAATTAAAATGGCAGCCATATTTAACTTTTTCCTATTTATCCAAATCAAACAAACAAGTAGTCATTTAAGAGCTCTTTTTTTGCTCATTTCAAAATGCGCTTAATTGTTGAATTATGTAAAGTAAATAGACAGCCACAGCTTAAAGTAGTGTTTTTCCAATATGGCTGCCCGATGACACTCATTTGTATTGAGCAAACCAGAAGAACGAGCGAATCTTGGTTAATCGCGTTTATTGCACAAGAAAGCCCATCTAAAGACGCAACTACTTTGCTGCTATCGAGCTTTCTATCTGACAATACAGGGTAAATGATAGCCTGAGCCAATTTTCGCTATTTTTTAAGAGTGACTAGCCACAGCAGTGATAAATTTTAACTTTTTTCGGCAAAATAGTTGCGCCCCAAAATTTTCAATCTAAAACACTTTTTTTGTCTAAATTGGAGCAGCGGTTCCTGAGATTTGCTCAAAAAACCTAAAAGGTATGAAACACTTTTTTGAGGGATCATCAATCACTTTGTCTTTGAAGGCTTACAGTAAGCTTATTACTGTAGCATCGGACCTTAAAGTACATACTACTGAAAGCACTTTGATTGCTGATTCCAAAATGCATATAATCATGTCGCAATATTGTTTAACTCAATTATAGTAGGCCAACAAATGCTAATTTTGCCGTTTATAGTGAAAACGGTCATGGAAAAAGCAGATATAATAAAAAAGCAAATTCGCTTCAAGATCGTGATGTAGGTACCTATATGTTTCATATATTGTAGAACAAAAGAGCCGTTTTGAGAAAAATGTAAAACAAATATTAAAAAAACAAAACGAGAGAACAGACATTCTAACTTATGATGATCAATTACTCTGATAATTTAGAATTGAGTGTTAAAGAAAGTGACAATCTTACATGGATCAACCTAATGATGTGGGTCTGAACGGGCCAAATCACGAAAAGATCGCCAAATGTTCAATTCGTGAGAGTAACCCCTCAGACCCCCACACTTATGTTTGGTGGCAAATGACATGTATGTTTTCACTTGTATGGCCTGAATATGCGAAATTTATCTATCATATTCAAAAGCATGCATATCGTAAGAATTGGGCATTTTGCCTCGTGATGGAAAATGTATCATTATATTTCCAACACGAATTGAGAAAATTCCCATTCATTTGAAGTTTCAACTAGAACTTTTGAAAAAAACAAAAAAACCGAGAGAAAAAACTTGAAGATTGGCAGGCAGCTTTTGTGACTAATGATCGGGAAACATCAGAGTAATTTTCTGTGAAAATTTAAAATAGTGGATGAAATCTTAAATTTAAGAAATGGTTGTTTCCTGAATGCTGCAAGCAAAGCTCCGCTTACTTTTTACTCTAAAATCACGCGAAATAATTCGAGTTTAAGATACTTTAAGACCATAGCCAAATTGCCAAATTCTGGGGGTGATCTGGTTGGTGTAAAGCCGGCAAAAATCTCAAAAAATATACCGAAAATTCAGTTCTGGGATTCTATTGATTTTTAAGGAACGACTAGATTCTAGGGAAGTGGTCAAATCCCACAAACCCCCGACGCCCATGAGTGTTTATAACATTGAGTTAGGTAGTCCTTATGGACATACATATGTATGTACATAATACAATAATACGATAACAGCTGGATCATTCTATTTTCAATATTATTTGAACATAGTCAAGTTTCACTCGCTGACATTAAAAATGCGGGAAACAAATCAAACAAATCACCCATATTATACATACGATCGTATTATTCAAACATGATATGCTTCGCTTTTTTTCGTAGCCCATTTCATGGAAAGTTAAAGCCTTCTTGTACCTTTATCGACTATATTATAAATAATGATAATAATAATATTATTATTATTATTATTATTATTATTAATAATATTAATATTGATATTATTATTAATAATTATAATTATTATTATTATTATTATTATTATAATTATTATTATTATTGATTATTGATTATTATTATTATTATTATTATTATTATTATTATTATTATTATTATTATTATTATTATCATTATTATTATTATTATTATTATTTATTCTTTTATTTATTTTATTATTTATTTTTTTCTTTCACCACTTCTTGTTACTTTTATACTTATGAGTCTCCAGGATTATATTTAATTGTGAGACCGGATTTAATCCGGATTTTCTGATTCATTGTGCATGATTTTGCGCGAAATCCGCGCTAAAAATATATCGTTCCGTAAAACAGCCTATGATTAAGCTCGCTCGAATCGATAGAATTACCGTGAAAAAATGAAATTTCGCCCTGAGTGCGTTTTCGGTGCGTTATTCGTGCGAAGATTCGGAATCCTTGGAAATTATTGTGCTGTTTACTGCGCATTCGCACATCGTATCATTACGAAAAATTGGTGCGGATAGATTTAGTTCATGCTTGTCTGGTCTGGTGCAACTTTTTTGGCTATTTCTCACAAAAAATGTTGACAATGGCTTCTCTTAGTCACTTTACAATAATTTTTGCGAGAAATTATTCGTCAGCACTATCGTATTCAGGTTTTTTGCTGTCCTTCCTTACGCGTCCGATCGCATGATTTTAATATCTTTTTTGGCCATTTAATTATCATCACCGATCAATTTGGGGAAGCCGGACTTTGTGCCCCACTGCTCTTACGATACAAAATATTCCTAACGTCATTAGCTATGTATGTTCAATTTCGCTACAGCATATTTTGCCATGTTTCGTAAATGTATGTGCAAAACGGGTGCGCATTATAATCCGCATAATCCGCGTATGGGATGCTTGATCATCAAGGATGAACAGCTGAGAATTTTACTCGAAAAAATTGAAAGTATAGACAGATAATGCGCGTAAGAAGTAATAATCGAATTCCTTCTAAAATGTGTTAAATCGAATTTTTTCTCGAAGACGCAAAGGAATCAGCTTTATGTAGTGATAAGCAGAGCTTCTTATGATATTTTGACCTCGTTTTTTGAGCCCAGAGGGTTATATAAGTTTAAAAATAAATATTCTCACCTGATCGACCGACTAATGCGGAATGCGTTCTCACTTTTTACGACTGTGCGTACATCTTTAAAAACCTACGAAAACCTAAGAAAACTTAAACTATGAGGAAAAAGAGTGTACCTCAAAGACTTTTCCCGAGCTACACAAAAAGTTTGGAGTCAAGCCAATCTACGTTTCTTGTATGACGTGGGCCGCTGTTTGAGCTAATTGGAAACGATTTGACTGGAATGAATGATTTGGTTTTCAGCGTTCGCTCGTAACATGTCTTTATTTTTCAAATTGTTTTGCTTCAACCAATTTTCGCTTCTATACTTAATCCGTTTCTTTAAGTTTAGAAACGATAGTGGTGCGAAACGCATCTAAAGAAATGTATTTATTAATTTGATGATGCAATGTGTGCGTCTGAATGCCTGTCCTAGATGTATGATGAATTATAAATATCTGTAAAATCATCTGCAAGATCATAAGCTGAAGGAAAACTTCATTTTGATTCTTTGATATATTTACCTAAGTGAATGCATTAGTCACCTATGGTCCTTTATAGCTTAATTAGCTTCATTTTTCTCCTAAGACATTGGCATAAATGTAACGGCTTGATATTTGGGGGTCAACATTCACTTTAAACGGGGGGGGTAGATGAGTGACCTTAATTTTTGGCCAAAAATGGAAAAATCACCTAAAAATGGCGAACAAATACAAGTTTTTGCCAAAAATCGGAGAAGGGGTCAAAATTTTTGTTGACTCTGGGGGATAGGGGGACGACCAACTTTGGGTGGGGGAACTCCTACCTCCCCTGTTACATGAATGAACATACGTATTTTGTTAAGTGCTATCTTAATTTTTTGCAGATGAGAACTAAATCTGCCGATCGCTGCTAATTATGAATAATTGCTCAAGCGTGAACGTGGTTACTCTGGAGTCGGGTGAAACGAAGGCTTTATTGACCTCGAAAAAATCCGGATTTAATTCGTTGCCTAAACGGCCCTCGGTTAGCTTGGAATTCGAAAATTTATTCTACAGCGTAACTATGGATCGGAGAAAGAAAGGTATTTAAATTTCTTGGATTTTTAAATGAAAATTTTATTTTAAAATTGAAAAATTTTTAAAGCAGCTTGAATGTTTTTCTTTGCTACCTGTTGTTATCTGACTCCCACATGGCTGCTGTGCTCACCTCCGCAACATGACTGCGACTCCCCGGAATTGATGATTTAAAACAAGATAGAAAGTGCACTCTTTTAAGTGTTTTGAGCTAAGTTTTGGAGTTACTGTCATATTTTTGACGTTTATTAACTCATTTGTTTGACTGTATTTTGTTCAACTTACGGATTTTTTTGGAATGATTTACCTTTTATGTTCTAGAAAAATTATACATTGTCGGAAACGTCAAAAAACTGTTTTAAATGTGTACCCAACGTTATTTAGCCCAAAAATGTATTCTATAAATATTTTCCAGGGCTGAACCCTCGGAATTTCGAAGCTGTACATGTATATGTCTACTAATCTGACTCTTTGTTGTAATCAAGTAGTCTGGCATTAATATAATAATTACATATAATAAAATAATAAATGATAAGTAAAAATATGATAATAGAATATAACATAATATAATAAAATAATGACCATCAATAATAAATAATATAATATAAAAAATTATAAATAATAATATAATAAATAATGAGTAATATAATAAATAAATAATGCAATAAGTATCGTAATAAATCACTACTAGAAATATTCGATTTTCATGCCGCACAATGTTCTGCGCAAACCAATTTTTTCGGATACAATGTGTCCCAGTTGTCAGCTGTCCTCAATTTTTTCTGGGAAACAATGCGTCTTTGTTGTCAACTGTCCGCAATTTTTTTCGGGATTTAGTAATTTAAAATTCGGTCTGTATCGTTAGGTAGATCCCTGTATGACTGATAAGCCGTCACACTTCCAAAAGCTTATTTCTTTGATAATCCAACGGTGCCTATGGTGATTTAGGTGTCTAAAACAATGGTTTCAAACAATTAGATGTCAGTAAATATAAATTTAGCTAGAAATATTAAATAACATAAAATTGATTAATGCACGTCAATTTCAGTACAGCGTCATCTGCTGAAAGGAATATCAGGGAAGATGAATAGCGGCGAATTGGTAGCGATCATGGGTCCTTCGGGAGCTGGAAAATCAACGCTTACTAACGTTCTAGCTGGATATAAGTGCGGGTTTCGATCATTTTGACAATTTGTTTTTCATTTTTCATTGTTATTTTACTAGGGGTAAGAATCCTTAATTTATTTTAGTCAAAAATAATCATAAAGCCTGAAAAGCATTTATGATTATGAATAGGATTTATGATTAGATCATTAAGGTAGTATATCAGTCATCTACATTTATATTGTTAAGAAATTATGGTCATTAACTTTACCTTTAGCTGATGATATGACCCATGTTTCTCAAGCGTTAGATATTTACTGACTCAGTGGAGTTTTATTCACCCAAAATTTGCTACATTTTGAACTTTTTTGAATAATAATATAGTATAATATAAAAGAATTTAAGACAACGTGACATAAAATACTTTTCATATTCGTAGTGATGACTAAGGGCCGAATGACAGAACGCTGGTTAACGTTAACCGATGGTTAAAATCCAGAAAAAGTCGATTTAAAATCTCCGGTTAAATGTTTTTGGTATGACAGAAAGCCGGTTAAGTATAACTATAACTAACCGGAGGTTAAAAACGACTGATTTAACCGGAGATTTTTAACCTTGCTCCTAGCAGGGTTAAATCTCTGGTTAAGTATTATTTATGTTGTTAGCCATGGATGGATCACTTTTTCAAGCTTCACAATTTTTCTTCAAGCTGGACTTTGCTTCGCGATCGAAAGTCGGGGTTTTCTTCACACGCGTCGACGATTGATTTCAAATTTTTATCTTCGTTTGTGTAATAACGTCGTGCGTTTTCTTATTTTCGATAATGTGTTTATGTTTTGATAAGAATTCGATCAAAAAGTGAATTTCTAGACTAGAAAAATTTAAATTTCGCTCCGTTCTCTATTCAGAAGACATTTTAATTCACAAAAGACTTAGGGAGTATGAAGTAAAGTAACAAACAATGCAGGAACAGTATTAATGCGTCGAACAATGGATAAGTACCTAATAAAGTCAGAAAATTGCATGCAACGAACTATGCAGATACGAACAGTGGCGGATCTAGGATTTTCCTAAGGGGGGGGGTGGTATCCCAACTTTTCCAAAAACAGTCAAAAATAGGTCGAAACATCTGCCATTAACGCGCAAAATAGCGTTGTTTCCGGTGTTTTACATTGTATACTTTTACATAAAATCATTTTTGACGCAATATTTCTCCTGAAACATTTTAAAATTTTCGACGATTTTGTGCAAAAAATAAATTAGGTTCTTTGATTTTAACAAAAATCTGGCGCGAAGCGCCGGAAAATTTGTGAAATTAAGGCGGATAGACGTCTAGAAGCATGATTTACTGCTTTGATTTCCTATATTTATGGCATTCGATGCGAAACATCGAAATTTTTTATTGAATTTATGGTCACTGACGGCCAAAAATCATTGCAAATTGTATATCCATTCTGTATCTCGCCAAATATTTGTGGCTCATGGGAGGCGGCGGCCGCCCCCCGCCCTTCCCCCTTAAATCCGCCCCTGGATACGAATCATTTCCCGCTCGTTAATTTCCTGTTCTAAGAATCGTGAGGAAACTTTTTAACCACCGATTAAAGTCTGTTTATCAGACTTTAACCATAGGTTAGACAACCAGAGTTTAACCAGCGTTCTGTCACTCTGGTTAAATTTAACCTATGATTAGCAACTTTGCAGTCCATTGGAAATTATTCCAAAGATTTTCTACTCACGCTACTTCAAAATTTGCTAAGTAAAAGGAGTGACATTTTCGCGTTGTAAAGGATCAGAAATCTTAGCGCTGGAAAAGTGAAAATCAACGGCCAAGATCGGGATTTACGAAGCTTCAGAAAATTATCGTGTTACATAATGCAAAATGATGAACTTCTCCCGAACTTGACAGTTCTTGAGACTATGATGGTCTCAGCGAACCTGAAATTATCGGACGATAAGACGCATTGCCAGAAGAAAGATATGGTTAGTTATTCATGCTGCAGATGTATGTAAGATTGTGGAAGTTAATTGAATAATCAGTATAAATGCCGAATAGTAAATATATAAATTAATTAATAGAATTTTTAAAAAAATCATTAAAATTTATTGGTCAGGTATAAAGAATATTTCTGTTTGTAATTTTAGCTCAGGTTTTGGCTTCTGAAAGTCCAAACTATGCTATTGAATTCAAAAAGTTTCATACTGCTTTAAAGCCACGTTTACTCATATGCACACATGGGCGTCGGGGATCTGAGGGGAATTTAACACCACCATAAGTTGAAAAGCCCCGTGCAGATTACTGTAGACCCGCCAGAATTCTATTTTCAGTGACATTTTTGACGATTTTTGGCGATTTAAGCCTCTCTTCCAGAATTTTCTTGCTGCCCGTAAAGGACAGAAATTCCTACCATTGGTGAACTTTGCCAGCACAATACAGAAGCTGTTATTCTCTCCGCAAAATTTTTGATTTTTAGAATAATTTTTCTCTTAATATCAATTGAACATCTAAAAATGACTTTCCTAGATTTTCCATTAGCTACACGTTAGTAGTGTTTTTGATTTGTTTCTGGGAGTTGATTAACTCTGAAATAAACTTAATTGTTCCACAATTTCCAAAATTTAATTCAAAATTTCGGACTCGATTAAAAAAATTGAATATTCATTATTCTATTTTCAAAGAGCTTCTTAATTTTAATAAGAAGCGAAATTATTCGCAGGTTGACGAAATTTTAGAAACGTTGGGTTTGTTGGACAGCAAGGGAACCAAAGGTAAATGCTTATCGGGTGGTCAAAGAAAACGATTAAGCATAGCCCAGGAATTAGTTAATAATCCGCCAGTGATGTTTTTCGATGAACCAACCAGGTTATTGAACATGCGTGTATCTATTTATTTGTTTCGTTTTGTATATATTTCATATTTTTAGCGGTTTAGATTCGCAATCTTGCTTCCATTGCTTGCGATTGCTTAAGAAGTTAGCACTCGATGGGCGGACGATAATCTGCACAATACATCAGCCTTCGGCGAAATTATTTGAAATGTTTGATAAAGTAATAAAAGACAAAGAGACAGTCTTCTTGAAAAATGCTTCTTTTTTGATCGTTTATAATAAATTCGTCCTTTAACTACATCTGTCGTTTTCCATTTTTTTGACATTTACTCGACAAACAAAGAGAAGCTCTAAGTAAGGCTGGTTAGTTACTAATTGGTTAATTAAATAATAAAGTTACTAATAATAATAAACTAATTGGCAAGGAAGAGTATTGCGCTGCTTTTTAACTTTTTTTTATTGAATGAGATTTGTAAATTTTTTCCTCTTAATACTTTAAAGTAGCTACTTGTTTTCATATAAAGTTAAAAAAATCTTTTATACGTAGAGGACTTTGAAACTTATTTTTCGGAAATAATCGGCAAATGGTTTATGACATTATTCAATTCTTGCTGCTCAAATAAGCTGATAGAAAGCTCCAGGTTTCTGGTGGAGAAGGGCCGAAAAAAAGCTCCGGCTTTTTTTCGGGAAATCAGGTAAATGTATGTTCAAAATTTTGCCTTGAGTTTCATTTTAATCCATTGAATTTCTCAACATATTTTCTTGAATATTTCAATTACCGCCAGATTTACGATCAGCGAAATTATTTTGTTTGTTCAGCTCTACATATTAGCGAATGGATTGTGCATTTACAAAGGTGCAGTATCTGGACTTTTACCTTATCTCAAGTCGTATGGTCTAGAATGCCCGTCTTATCACAATCCGGCAGATTTCAGTGAGCAAAAGTTTTGACTCGCGCTCAGCTGTCATTAAAAACTTTTATAAGCTAAAAGCAAACTTTTTCAGTACCTATCAAAATTTCATATTCACAAATAAAAGTTTTAGCCTTAGTTTTTCAGTTTAAACCACCGAAAAATTCAACTGAATTTACATTATTAATAAAACGATAAATTTCAAAGTTCCTAGGACGCTTATCAAGCCATGTCTAGAAAATTTCTGGCCGAATACATCATGTCTTAATGTAGCGTTATGTCTTCGCTATTTCGGTTTTAAATGCATACGTTAATGTCGGGCAACCTGTTTTCTATCATTTGAAAACATTTATGAAACTAATTCTCTTTTAGCCTAATATAGGATAAAATGTGCAAAAAGTGAGTATCTATTTCTTGCGCATTTATTACATCTGTGGGCAAACAGTTCATTTTTAGAGCATGAGTTGGCGCGTTTTATAGAGCAGTAAAAATTTTAATATGTTTAGGTGAATTTTATATTTTTGTAACCTTTTTAGTCGCAAAATATTCAAATTACTGCGTTTGGCAAACAATTGTTCGGCGAGCGATTTTTTGTGAATCTTATCAATTGCCAAAGTTTGTCTTGTCCCATATCTCTATGAATCTTCGTCACTGTTTTCATGTTTATTTCATTTAGCGTAAATTGCGCACGTTAGGCGAACATAAAAGAGTATAGAAGGCATATGTAAAGGCTATTGGCAGTTCACAGCATAGCCAGGTCCGATTGAGGCTAGTGAAATTGTAGAATTTTTCAAAAATCGGCTAAAGTCCTCGTTCAGGTCGATTTCACGCGCTTTTGAAATACATTTTCTGATTTTCGGCCGTTCATGGTCTCAATTTTGCATCGTCTACTTTGGAGATTGCTTAAAGGTTAAAAATGTAAAACTCTTGATTCGAAAATCAATCAATTGATTTCTTCAACAAAAAACTCAAACTTTTATCCATTTTCGGCCCTAATTTTTACTTAATTATTTATCTCCGCTGAAAATAAAAAAGCCTCAAATCACTATTCGTAAACTTTTTTCTATACTTTTTCGCTATAATTAAAATAATGAGATTGCGAGATTGCTAGATTTAATATCAGCACCATGACTATTTTTTCGAATTTTAATAGAAAACTAGGTTTTTACACCACAAAATGAAAACTTAAAGTACGACGAATAAGTAATATCTGTTTAGGTTGCATTTAGAAATTATTACAATTAATTTCAAGAAATGGTTATTTCTCTTAAAACAGTAATGGAAATCGCTTCTGGCGAATACGGCGATTACGTGCCACGATTATCCGAAGGAGTCTGTTCCGGATTATGCGATAACCTCTCAACATCAGCAACTTGTCCGAAGCTTGGTCTGACATATACGGATCAAAACTTAATTACGAAAAACATGGTTCAAGTACCTTCTCAGGAAAAAGTCGAATCGTCGGTATGTTAAGTCGCTCTGTGCGGCTAAAACGAATTGATTAAGCAAAAAATCTTTATTGATTACAGAAGTGTTCCTAATAGTTTTCGTCCCATCGGATTATACCTTCTTCTATTGTTTAATTTAGCGTAGTTATACACTTATTGTGCTGCATACAGTCTTGTAAAAAAGATAATTTTCAAACGAAAATTATTTTTAGGACTTTAAACGCCTTTTGGATTATAATTCTTTGGCCAAAAAGAAGTTTTGGAAGTTTGTTAATTACAAATGTAATGATAACAAATTATATCACGACTAGACATCCAGACGGGGCTTCAGAATTTTTTCAATTTTGGCAAAATGAAGGCTTAAAATCGATGAAGATGAAATATTTTCTACAAAATTGCTTGTTATTGACCAGAAAGTGTAGATTAATTTTGCATTTATACCGGTTTTTGGCGTCATTTTGGCGCAAAAAGCTCAATATCTGACCCCACCGACCAGTCATGCTGTGCATCCATGGTCAAACTCACGACCAGACATGTACGGGGGGGTTAGGAGGTCTAGACCCCAGAACCGAAAAATAGAAAATTTTGTGGGGAAATGAGGCAAAATGTAGGCCTTCAAATTGATCAGAAACTGTGTAATGTAGTTTTGACTCTATTTTAGTGCTTATACAAGTTTTCGAGGTTATTTCGGCTCAAAAAAGCTCAATTCTTGACTCCCAAACCAGCTGACCCCCAGACCGGTCATGCTGTGCACCTATGCTCACGACACGACAATTCAAGGAAACTTGTGAATATGTTTTGCTTTAAAAAATTGGAACCTTTTACACGCTTAATTGTTTAACTTTTCTAATAAGTTTATTTATAAGGTCAATTTTCATGCGATTTACATAATTTTTATGCATGCGTTTGCTGATTGTTAAGTGCCACCATATATAAGCTTGGGTAGGGTGTCTGGGTTTCACACCCGGAAAGATTTTCAGCCTTTCCCTCCAGAAAATTTTTCATCCCTCCTATAATTCGCGATTTTCCAAAAATTTCCAGAAATTCGTAAAAATGGTGCTCTTTTAAGCGCTTTTAGCTATCTCTTTGCCCAACAGTGTCAAATTTTCGGCGCCTCGCGCCATAAATTCATTCGACTATACTTTCTTCCTCCTACTCGAATTTTTCTGATACTTTTTCGGAATTTCTTATATTTAACACTCTAGAAAGATGGAATATAGTCAGAAATGCCAAAAAAATTATGTTATCAACGCGCATCTACCATTTTTGAACCCGTAAAGGGCACCTTAAAATTGCAAAACCCCAGAATTCCCATGCTTGCGCTGTGCATGTCTGAGTGTCACATTCTTCATTCAGTCGTTCGAATCCGAGTTTAAAACTTTGAGAAACCAATCGAATCTGCAAAATAACGATTCATGTATCAAGCGTGGTACAGTTCCTTTTCCTTTAATTATCGATGATGAGGATTCCAGCAGAAGCAGTTTAATTCAAGCGACCTTGCACGAACCACACGCCGGATCCAACCAATCAAAAAATAGTGATTTGAAGAAAGGGATCGGTGATCATAGCTTGGAATCTGCATTGGATATGAAAAATCCTTCAAATGTATGTTTTTGATTAAATTTTGTCCAAAAAATATCATAGTAGCCTTGAATGAGCAGCACTTGAAGTCTAGAAGCATTAAATGTTTAAAAACTTTTAAAAGTTAAAAATGCCGAAAAACGTATATTTTAGGGGCAAACCACCATTTTTGCATTTGTCATCGAGCCCTATTCATTAGCACACAAGATTGTGAAAAAAATTTTACAGATCAAGGAATCTTTCTAATTCTGAGGGGTCTTTTGGATTCTAGACGACGGGTTCATTCAGACCCCTATCACAAGCCTATGTGAGCTAGTAACCAAAAAACAATTATTCTACATTAGATCTAGTTCTAATTTAAAGAAAAATTATCGTAACCATCATCATTTACATAATATTGCGCCACAATCGTTGATTTACGAATCTATTGCTTGGCTGGATCTAATAAAAAATTACTCCGCTTATTTTAATTTTTTATACAGAACTGAAAGACTGTTTTGTATGCGTATCCTTCAGCAGCATCTGATCAAACCAGATTTATTCTTTAATTTCGTAGTTATTCAGATTCGCATACATATTGTAAATATTTTTTACTCGTCTGACAGGGAGCTTTATCGATTGTTTACCAGACTTCCAGTCAAAATTTTCGAACATATCCAACAACATGCCTGAGACAATTTCTGATTCTCTTCCAACGAACGTTCAAATGTATCTTAAGAGATACGGTAAGCATAGGCCTACGCTAATCACGAATGATTAAAATACATCAAAGGAATTAGAAGCTTTATACAGAAAATGAAGTTTCATGAGAAGTCGAAATTTCTCTCAATCGGGACATTTGATTGCCCAATTCTTTAATTGACTATGATTCTAAGAAAATAAATCTGTGTGCCAAAGTTTTTACTTTATTTCTCATTAAATCTGCAGCATCTGTATGCCTTCAGGCACGAAAGCTCAATAAGCAGTTATGAATAAGATACTTTTTTAGTAATTCTTTTTTATGATCTGATTAATTGAAGTATGTGTATTATAAATGCCTGGTGTAAAATTAAGTTTAATACGATATTAAATCGACTCAAACTAAGTGATTGTCGTTTCTTTTAAGGTGGATAAAATCTGAAAAATGTGAAAAAATAGTTTGTGGACAACTCCGTAATTTTTCAGCATTAACCCACTTCCTCAACAATTCGTCAACGGAATTCTCAAAGTAAAACAATATTAAAGTAATTTTTTATTTATTTGGAAAAAATAAGGGTCATTTTTAAATTATCGTTGTTTAGAAGGAATTGTTGTTAGTATTGTTCAAGTCTATTTTCCTTCGCGATGTATATTTTTATGGTATATCATCTACGCTTCAATTTTTCTAAATTACGCCTTTTTTAGACACTAACGCAATTGCAAATCTTCACGCATTTGTTCGTTGGCTTGCTGATAGGATTTTTATACTACGATATAGGCAATGAGGCGACGAAGGCTGTCAATAATGCAGCTTGTATTTTCTTTTCAATTCTCTTTTTAACGTTTACTGCTTTGATGCCAACCGTAATGACATGTAAGTTATTCTGGCAAAATTTATTTAGGGATGAAGAGTGATGGGTCTACGGAATGAAACCCCCAACGAAAAAGACCTCAAAACTCAAAAATCCCATCGTTTAATATTCAAATTTGTTTCTCTTTTTCCGCGATTTCCTGATTCCAATGAATAGATGTCGATCAGAAACGTCAAGAAATGGTCTTTTGCCCCTACCATTAGTTTTTCGGCCTTTTGTTTGCCTCTGAAAATCTTTGTTCCCTCAGACCCAGAATTTCGGCGCTGCCAATGTACACACGGTATACTCCTTTTTTAAGCTTTTTTGACTGACTCTTAAACTTTACTTGCTTTCTTAACAGCATATGATTGAAAGTGACAAGAAATATCGAAGAATGAAGGATAAGGGTACAAAAAAGAGATGTATCGCGGCTTCCTTTTTTGTTGGGAGCGGGGCCTGAACAAAGCATAAACACTATACCTACAGGAATCTATACCATGCATCATATTATACCTGTATAAACTTAGTATTTCAGTATCACTATTGTAGACAATTACATAGTGCTTCAATGAATCAAAGACATAAAAATAGACAGGATTTAAAGATTAATAAACAAAAGAATAAAACGAACAACGAGTGAATCAATGCCATAGGCATCGAAAACAATAATATGCTAAAACACGAATTTTTCTGAAGATTTATGGTAATGCAAAGGAAGAAAGTAGCTCAGGGCTTATTCGACAGAAAATACAGGTTTGAAGGCACGCTGGTTTTAAAATCTTTGTAGTACAGGCATAACATACCTCTCTTTAGAATATAAGCGGAAATTAATAGTAGGTGAAAAAATGTTCACACGGACCAAAAAATATCGGCATAGAGCATAATATAGAAGTCTAAGTTCAATTTTAACATAATTTAGCTTAGTTTTTGTTAAATCGACAAACACGATTAATTTTTCTTGTTTCCATTAAATTTTTTTCGTTATTTCACAGGCCCCGGTACATCTGCAGTACAAAACTTGAATTTTTGATTTTTTTATTCTTGAATAACTATTCTTTAGTGCTAAAATTGATGATATTATTGTGAAATTAATGAATTTGTTATAAATTATTGAAATTAGTGACACTTTGGAATCAAAATCTTCACTCCCGCGTCCTATATTTTACACGTGCAAAAATGTAAAATATATGTACAAATTGCAAAAGCAATATAAATAGCCAGCTGTACTGATGCTGATTATGATCGAAAACTATTACGAACCAGTAAAATAAAAATCAAAATAAAATCAAACCAAATTATGTGCCGATTTGCTCATTTTTGCTCAATGTTTTACATATTATTAGATTTTCAGGGTGAAGTCGAAAATGTATGGGACCAATCTCTCGTGTGATGATCTGACTATTTTGTGTGTTCAACATAGTAACTTTTTCAGCTTTCTTCATTTATTTCAGTTCCAATGGAAATGCAAGTTCTTGTTCGGCAACATTTGAATTACTGGTATAGTCTCAAAGCCTATTATTTTGCGAAAACAATAGCGGACTTGCCTTTTCAGGTAAACTGGTCAAGCAGTGTTGTTTGACTAAACAGAAAGGCACCTAGGAAATGCAATTAAAAATATTAACAGCTTCTTGGTTAATTCATTTATCCTTCATTAATTAATTTTTGCTTTAATCTCAAGTTTCTGCATTCCTTTATTTGTTCCTACTTAAACGGAAGCATTGCAGTCATATCTCTTGCAGATTTTTTTTCAAAAATTCGAAATTTATAGTCCATTTTAGATGAGTTTCGATTTTATTATCAATAATTTTCATCCATAATTAGCATAAATTATTTGAGACAAAACTAAGTACTGTATTATTTCGATTTCCTGAAACTTTGGGTATTTTTAGGTGATATTTCCTATAATTTACGCGACTGTTGTATATTGGATGACGGGCCAACCTTGCGATGGCGTCAGATTTCTACTCTTAATGCTATTTTTTGTCCTTATTTCGCTTGCAGCACAATCGCTCGGCTTACTAATTGGTGCCGGGTGCACTTTAGAGGTAGAAACAAGCCAGTTTTTTGTCATTATCTTCGGGGTTGAAAATTTTACCCAGATTTGCTATAATACTACAGGATTTTATAAGTGCTCATAAGCATATATCTAAAAGCATGGGAATTCTAGAGGGTCAAATTTTTGGCTCAAAAGTCATTGGTCCACGTCAAAAACAGCGTTTTTCGTTGTTTTAGACGGCGCGTATTCTTTCTAGAACATAAAAACATAATAAAATTCTGAAACAATTCGGAAAAAATTGGAGCAAATTGAACACAAAATGAGTCTATTGCGCTAAACGCAAAAACTTGACACTCTTGAGCCAAATTATCTGCTTTCTACGATTTCTTCGGAAAATTGACAATCCTGGAAGGGGTCAGCCAGCAGCATACATTGGCAGCAAGTAAATTCAGCGGGGAGAGAGATCAAAACCGGCGAAAATCCCAAAAACATGCCAAAACTTCAATTTGGGGAGGTAACCACACACGGGTGTGAAGAGGAAGGGGTTGGGGAGTGTGTACCCAACAGAAGGTCGAATACCCTCCTAGAAACCTAAATACTCCCCCCAGAATTCAATTTTTGAAATTTTTGATGTTGTTTTATCGCAATTTTTTGATGCCAATGGATAGTGCTCAAAGAGAAACGTTGAAAAATGGTGTTTTTCGCCATACCTCAATTTTTGAGGCCATTTTCTGACCTTTGAAAAATCTTGCACCCCTCCCCCGAATTTTGGTGCTGCCCACCTATAAGGTGAACCGATTTTTGTGAAGGGTTTTTTAGATTCTTGGGGAGCGTAAACTCCTTAAACCCACGCCCATGAGTGGTCAGCAGCTGCTTTGCAGGGCAAAAACTTCCATCGATCTAAATAACGAATTCTCCGAGTTTATAAATATTTAAAACTTTTTGATGTACACGTTGAAAGAAAAGACCTAGCAATAACATCAATTAATGTTGTCGTTTTGGTCCAACTTTGCTCCACTCTTCACTTGGAAGTTCCCCAATTATTGGAATTGCTAAAATTCAGGACACACTCAAAGCTGTGCTTTGAAGAAAAATCAATCTAATTTATTCATCTTAATTTCAAATTTCCATTTTATTTCAATTTTTGTCTTAAATTGACTTCCAAAAATTGAAATATATCGGTTTCGATTCTCAAGACAAACATTTAACAAGGTAAATTAAGTACGTATTTGTGATGTTTCACCAATATTTTCAGGTGGCGATTTTCCTAGGCCCAGTGCTCACCATACCGATCATGCTTTTTAGCGGTTTTTTCGTTAACTTCAGCACAATACCAAAATATTTTCAATGGTTATCTTACGTTGCATTCGCTCGTTACGCATTCGAAGGCTCATTGCTCTCTATTTATGGATTTGACCGGCCGCTTCTTAATTGCGATAAAAATTCAACCTTATGCGTCTACAAGTAAGTTGTAATTTTATATTATTTTCCTACTATTTTAAAAAATTTTTCATAATTTTTTAATGCCAAAAAAATGTGCTTAAAAATTTTCGCATTTCCAAATCCCAATCATTGTTAATATTCCAAATTGTAAAGCGAGGCGTTTCTTAATCTGTACAACTTGACATGCATTACATTGAAAAATCGGAAGAAATAAGCCGCCAACAAAACAATAGTAATACGTACTTGCTTAAAAGCCGAATATAAAACACTGTGCTCCTCCTGCTTTTAATATCCTGATAAAGGCTCTGCAGTGTTTGATTTTATTGAAACCCTTTATCATTTTTTTATAATTTTAGAAATTCGGGTAACTATGTACGTACAAGTACAATAATGATGAAATTTTAAAATGACAAGTTTGGACTTATAGTCCGTTTCATTTATTCGAGAGCTTTTTAGTCAATTCTTTTAAGGGCTACAGTAAGCTAAACAAGACGAATTACTGTACTTTGATAGATCAGCTCAGTAAGGGCGAGTGGCTAGAATTCTTCAATTTTAATGCACTAATACGCCCAAATAAATTTAATTTAGGCATTTAATCAGTGCTGAGACATACTACAGTAAGTGCGCTAAACAAAAAGCTATCGGCTGGAATCGAACCCGGGTTGCTTCGACTACAAGCTAGAGGTTTTACCACTGAGCTATGCGGGAGTTCGCAGCGTTTCTTATCATCTTAGTCGATTGTGTTTAAAGTGTCGACTCAGGATAAAATGAATAAGTGATTTTTGTCAGTAAGTTAATTGATCTGCTGGAAGATGAGAATAAATTATGCCGCAAAAATGTTATTGAAAAACCCTTTTTTGCTACGTAGCTAAAGTGAGATCTAGCGACTTACAGTAAATAAGAAATAAGGGGTTACTGTAACCTCCGAAAACATTTACTGAAAAAGCTCTCGGATTAATGAAACAGACTATAAAAACGTGTTTGTTTAGCGCTTTGCAGTGTCTTACTGTATTAACGAAACGAAAATTTGGCACTAGAAGTTTTGTGGGAAGAATCACTTTCTCTTGATATGATAATCTGCCAATATTTCAATCTTGGCAAATTTTGTGTACAAAACGCAGAAAAATCTCCGACACCATTTTTTGGTTTTTTAGATTTTCTCATTTTTGGCATCCATTAGTTCGCAGCGAGGAAAAACACGATCACTATTAATGATATCCTTAACCCACTGTTTACCGCGAGTTAGAACAGCGTCCTAGTGAATCACTTTATTAACATTTTTTCTGATCTTCCTTATCCCTGTGTCAAGAACTTTCTCTAGCTTCGTTTTGGCTCCAGTTACCTACACCGTTTTTAATGGGTTAGCTCTATGAGAAGTTATAGAGCAGTAAGGAATGAGCATTGTTTGGCCTATTTACACTGATATCATAAAAACTTAAAATGAGAAAATAGGTTTCGAATAAAAATATAGTGGTTTATTCCTATTCAGTTTTTCAAGTGCATCCCCTAGTTGTGTTTAACACAGCAGAGATATACTTTTTCTTGTTTTTGCATGGATGACCACCACCAGGTTCCTTTTCTTATGCATTGTAATAATTTTTTAGTTGTGACCATAGGTGGGCGGCATTGAAATTCTGGGGGGGTGCAACATTTTTCCAAAGGTAAAAAAATGGCCTTAAAAATGGTGGTATGGCGAAAAACACCATTTTTCAACGTTTCTCATCAGGCACTATCCATTGGCATCAAAAAATTGCGAGAAAAAAACAAAAAAATTCAAAAATTGAATTCTGGGGGGTATTTTGGCTTCTGGGGGTGCATACCCCCAAACCCACACGCCCTGGTATGGTTGTGACTCTTTCGAAAATTTTCATAAAAAGTAACATACATATTTAGAAAGAGCATAAAAAGTGCATAAAATGAAAGTAATAATTAGCAGAGTATAGAGATGCACATAGCTGGTGTCCTTAACATGGTGGTAAACGAAAGGTTAAGCAATGCGTAATTACATTATCGATTCTAATCTGTTGTGTATTTGGATATAAAGATATTAGTATATTTTAGAGACCCTACGTTATTTTTGGAGGCAATGGACGTTGATCAAAGTATGCTTTGGGGTGACGTACTGATCTTATTCGCATTTTTTCTTCTATTTCGTTGTATGTGTTACCCGGTATTACGTATCAAAATTTGGATTAGCCGTTAAAACTTTGTCTTTTAGAAAAGAATGGGTAGGCACCTCTGTCAAGCGCTATAACACAATATTTGTGCCTGCGCTTTTTTATTATGCCAACTGATGATGATTATTATTAAAATTATTAATAAGCCTTGCTCAAAGAAAACAATTTTTACTCATACATACATATTTGATAACAAATTAGCTTGAAGGCATGCTATTGGAATATTTATAACAATTTATTATCAAACTTTAGGATTGCTAAATCATAGTCGTCACGGTCCATTCGTACACTGCATCACCGGCTTTGGTGTAAATAAATGCTTAATATGGCGATAAAGCAGTAATAAATGCTTTCTCTTAATTTTAAGCATTTCTGCAATAAAAAAGTTTATTTTCATCCATTGCTGGCTTTAATTTCTGCTAATTTCTTTATAAAAATTTCTCGTTTTTGTCCGCTGGAACCTGGAATCTTTCGTTTATTTCTCTACCCTCAATTTTTTTACAAATCGCTTTTTATATTCCGTTTGCATCAACTATGTATACATATATCCCTAAATACATAACATAACATAGTAGGCATTGTGCTATAGTAAGCGGTCTCATGTGATGGACGGCTAGAGATTTGACGGAAA
>JAVLUZ010000152.1:6160150-6377385 GCA_036768485.1 Mermis nigrescens | reverse complement strand
ATATATATATATATATATATATATATATATATATATATATATATATATATATATATATATATATATATATATATATATATATATATATATATATATATATATATATATGGAAGGTGCGGTTTTTTTAAAGGAAAGATAATAAAAAAATTCGCTGCATCATGTTTTTTGTTTTTCTTTGAAACTCAAAACTGGCTGTAAAAGAAGGTGTAAAGTTTTTGTGTAACGTTATGACATAGGACAAATTTTGGGACCTTTTTACTGCGGCATGTGGACAACTCAGTATTGATGACTCGAACAATTAAACAGCATAGGATTATAGAGGGATGAATTCTCCAGATCACTATTTTTTTTGTTTTTTGAAATTCGCATTAGTTTTCTAGCGAGTATGGCAGTGTAAAGAGTGCGAAAATCTGGCGGTGGAAAAAGCACTTTTTGGTCGAGTTTTCAACCTGCTTATGTCTGATACTAACTCCGGTTATGAGTTTTTCAAAATGTTTTCTGACAGAAATGTAGAGCGGATCAAAGGGCTACATTCTGCATATAAGCAACGTCTTCTACGCTCTATGGTGAGTTAGATCCTGGGGTTTAAAGTTTACACTCTAGTGGATGGTGTAAAAAACGGATTTTAACTAAGATTTCTCTGCCAAATTTTTCCGCTCATGAGTCAGGCTAAATTGAATACAGCAGTAATAAAAGGCTTCTCAGGGGCTACACATCGCAGCAAATCGCATTCAAAAAACGCAATATTGAGTTATTTATGGGGGTGTAAAGTTCGAAATCAGACGTGAAAAATGGGCGAAAAACACGTTTTTTCCCCAATTTTGATTGGTAAATCATATCAAATAATTTTTGCAACAGAATTTTTGCACATAGAAACGTACTACGACTCGAAAGCTACAAACTGTACCAAACCGAATTTCTTTACACTCAATGGGAATACGGTACGGATTTTTAAAGTTTACAATGTTCTGAATGATGGAAAATATGTCTTTGTTTGGGTTTTGTTCGCCACTTTCTCCTTTCAGAAGTCAGGATAGGTCCAATAGAATAAAAATAAAGTGCCTTATATGGGGTGTATGTCATAGCGAATCGCGTATGTCTAAACCAATATTAAGCGAGTGTAAAGTCAAGAATGAGGTGCTTTAAACAGGTTTCTGTCTTGTTTCTTTCTGCCAGCTTCTCCGGTTATGAGTCAGGGACATGATTCTCAAGTCTGTAAATGAACCTGAAACCAAATTCGATACGCAATTTTGGCGCGTATGTTTACACTCAACAGTTCAGTAATGTATAAGTGGTTTAAACCAATGTTAATTTATCCTTACGACATTATGGAGACTTACTATTTTCATAAAAGTTGGTCGTAATATCGAAGCAATATTAAAATTACGATTCTGACTAAAATCTTTTTTACACTAGGTGTTAACATATCGTTTACACTACATATTAATCTTCGTTTTAGAGCCTTGCGGAAACCTAATTTTTCCTTATGACTAGAAATTTTTAAGGAATCAAGTGTGAGAAGTCGGTTAGACACATTTTTTTACACAACAGTGGTGTAAACTGTTTTACACCTAATGTTAATTTGTCATCAGACCATTGTTGAGACGTGATGTCTTTATAAATGTTGATTGTAATATCCGCGTAATATCAGATTTACGAATCCGACTAAAATCTTCTGTGCATTCTGTGTATGTAAGTAAACACTGCATATGAACTTTTGACCTAGAGCCTTGCAAAAACATAATATTTTTCTCAAATTCAAAAAAACAATAAATCAAGTGTGAGATGCCAGTTGGGCGCGTTTGTTTACAATGACGCTTTTCAAAAAGTGGTCTTATAACGATTAGAACATAGGTTTTGGCTTACTGTTGATGCTACAGTCTTATGTATTTCATGTAATTCTGTGCATGAGAATCAATTTTCAGCTCATTATCAAGTGACCACAGAAGTGATTGAAAAATTGCCTACAGTAATATAGTTTTGAAAAGTAAACATTCATGTGTCATGTAATTGTTAAGTACAATATTATGATTGTTGCTTCAGCTAAAGTCACTTCAGTTTTTTGAGTACAGTGATTCAAAAATTGTTATTCATGCATGTTGCTCCGCATTCATAATGGTTTGCTTTAGAAATTGTTATAAGTGTTGGTTACGTTATCATACATGTGTAAATTTATCATAAATGCTTTGATCCGCAGGTAATTGATTTGTCGTTCTTTGACTTGTTGAATAAGCTTAATTACTGTACGTAGTGTTAATGCGGGTATTGATAGAGTGAGTTGAGCGAATGCGAATGGAATATTGCGACTACTGCTTCTCATGCAACTTTCTCGCAGCCTTCAAGGCTAAAATTGGTCTACAAAATTTTCCTACAGCAAGAGATAAAGGATTAAGCGCTACTAGGTAGAGATGAAAAGTCGGGGCCCGACAACCCGACCCGATCAGGGCTGGCAAAAACCCAGATTTGAAAATTTTGCGTTTTGGGTTTTTGGGGTTTTCGTGGGTGTTTGGGGTTTTTCGTGGGTGTTTGGGGTTTTTGATGGGTTTTTGGGGGTTTTTGGTGGGTTTTTCCTGATATAGGTACATCAGACTTGACTGTTTGCATACCTACACTTATAAATATTGACTTGGCTGACTTTGTGACATACCTAGCCAAAAAATAATGTTGCCACTTGAACGACGCATGCATTTTACTTTGAAATGCGTGTTTCTTAGGTCCATTAGCCAGTGCATTGCTGCGGGCAGTCAACTTTATCGGACTAAATAAGAGTCAGCGAGAAGTAAAATGACAAAACGTGAGATTATTTGTTGAAGTTGCATCATGGTCGAAGTAAGCAACGATCAGAAGCGATAAGTGAATTCCAGCTTGAGCACAGAAAATAATGCTGCTTCGAACTTCAGCTAAATAATATTGCAAACGCGCGGAGTCGGAATATAATTCATACACAATGCAAGTATAAATTGCTAAGATGGAAGCAGTACCTAATGACATTCGCTACAACACTGACAAAGATAGGAATAACTACTATTTTTTGCTAAGAAAAAGTTGGGTACTAGCAAGAAAAAATGCTCCGATGGAACAAAAAAAGGTAGAATATACTTGGAACAAAGAATTATCAAGGACGTAAAAGGAGGGCACTAGAAAAAGCTCCTATCTACAAATGTCACAAAATTTGCTAAAACTCAGAAATTTCCTAAACAAAGAAAAAATGAAAGTAAGTAAATCAAAGAAAAACCTACCTGTGCCTAAAACTGCAAGATCTGCTAAAAATCAGACTTTTTCTAAGCAACGCAAAAATCGAAGTATATTCTGCGGCCTCTGAAAAAAATAGGTGAACCTTCTCATATTGTCCACCATACAGTGGGCGGTTCCAAAATTCTGAGTGGGGTTTTCAAATTGGAATATTGGCCTTAAAAATAGTGCTATGGCGAAGAAAACACCATTTTTGAACGTTTCTTGTCGAGCTCTATCTATTGGTACCTACCAAAAAAACCCAAAAAGAGCAGAAAGATTTAAAAAATTGAATTCTGGAGGTATTGTTGGGTATTTGCGTTTTCTTGTTGGGTATTTTGCCTTGGGGTGCATACTCCCCAAACCCCCTACGTCTAGGTATGGTGTCCAATGCTTAATATAAAGCTTATAAAATAAATCTCAAATCTGCGTTTTTGCTAATCACTTGCAACGTTAATTTATTCGATATTGTGGCTAGATAAATATTACAAAAAGTTATATCCTATGATTATTTGCGATACCGCAACGAAAGACTGTGATTTCTATATAATGCATGCGTCCATTCAGTACTCTTCTGGCGTTTAATCCCACCAGACCACCCGGATTTCATTCCTGCCCATGTAAACTGATAACCATTAGGCATGGGAGGTTAGGGGTATGCACCAGTGTTCAATCAGAAACGTCGAAAATTGCCGTTTTTCCAACATACCATAATTACTATTTTTTGACCCAGAAAAATATTGCAACATGGCGCTGCTCAGCTATGGCGATATCTGCTTTTGCAGAGTGAGTGGTTCAGTTATCTAGCCCAATGTTTTATCTTTGTTCGACAGGATGCTGCTTTCTTCTGCAGGCCGCAGAATATACTTCGATTTTTGCGTTGCTTAGAAAAAGTCTGATTTTTAGCAGATCTTGCAGTTTTAGGCACAGGTAGGTTTTTTCTTTGATTTACTTACTTTCATTTTTTCTTTGTTTAGGAAATTTCTGAGTTTTAGCAAAAAAACCGAGCCATTCGCGGCTTTACCGTTTTAAGGCATGTGCTTAGACATGCATGGCTTAATCTTTGAGACAAGCATATAACTACTGGCAGGATCAACCAGGTATCTATCGAACTCTCCAGCACAGTGCTGCCCGTCACTGCCTGAGCCGGTTGTAACACATCCTGCTGACAACGCAAATGACACTTTCATCCAGATACGAAGTGGTCGGCCAGTACATTCTACCTTTTTTGTTCCATCTTAGCATTTTTCTTGCTATAAATAAATAAATAAATAAATAAATGAATAAATAAATAAATAAATAAATAAATATATATATATATATATATATATATATATATATATATATATATATATATATATATATATATATATATATATATATATATATATATATATATATATATATATATATATATATATATATATATATATATATATATATATATATCTTTGGGACCAGTTGATTACCGCCAAAGCGCCAACATAATAATGTCACTAAGACTCAAATATGTCCTTTTGCCTCAAATCGAAGACTATTTTGACACTCTATAGGCTCATCAACTATACTTCAGCATGCTAGACGTAAGGTCTGGGTATTGGCAGATACCCATGGACGAAGAATCAATAGAAAAGACAGCTTTCATTTGCCCAATAGGAAGGACAGCAATATGAATTCGAAGTTATGCCCTTTGGCATCAAAAACGCTTACCTGCCGATTTTCAAAGACTAATGGAATTTTTCCAAGCAGGTCTTAACTTTAGCAAATGCTCAGTCTATATTGATGACATCATAATCTTCTCAAAAGCTTTTCTCGCGACATCTTCGAGATCTCGAAAAAGTCTTTAATGCTTTAAAGCAAGCAAGCCTATGAGTCAAGCCAGAACAGTGCCATATAGTACACAAAGAAGTTCAATTTCTAGATCACAGGATAAATTCCTTTGGAATAGCACCTGACAACAATGAGGTGGCTGATGTACTCGCATTCCCAGCACCTAAAAACGTCAAGCAGTTGCGAAAATCCCTAGGACTTGTTCAATGGTTTTAGAAAGTTTGTCAAAGATTTAGCAAAGGGCAGCAAAACCATTCTTTGAATTACTCAAAACGGAAAATAAATTTCTGTGGACCGAAGTGCATCAAAATGCCTTTGACACTCTCAAAAATGCTTTCACTTCGCCACCCATATTACAATTGCCAAAGTTTGATGATCAGCATCGATTCATTTTGCGCGACAGATGCTTTAGCAACTATGCTATGGCGGAGCCATCTCGACTCAGAAGCATCTATTGGCAAATAATCGATTCATTCTCGGATATTCGGATATTCAAGCTGTGTCTTAAATAAAGCCGAAGTCAATTATATGACTACAGAGAAAGAAGCACTAGCCGGTTAATGGGCGACAAAGCATTATTGCCGTTACACTTTATGGAAACCCGTTTATCATCAAAACGGATCATCAGTCGCTTAATTGGCTTATGAATGTAAAAGGAACCTTCAAGTCGTTTGAGACAATGGGTTTTTAGGCTGCAAGAATATGATTTTAAAATCGTTTACATCAAAGGAGCGTACGGCACAGCGCGCAGATCTATTGTCACGTCATCCTGAATATCCGCGACTCAAGATCCTCAAATTTCTGAAAATGAGCTAACATCGTCAGCTAATATATCTAATCTTTTACTGCGCAAAGTGATTCCGCGTCATGGCACACCTAAAAAGTTTCTTACAGATCAAGGAACCAAGTTTACATCAGCATTAATTGCCGAAATCTGCAAAATTCTGCATATACAAAAAATCTTTACAATGCCATATCATCCGCAATGTGACGGATTAGTTGAAAGATACAACAGAACACTGATTGACTCACTTTCTAAGCTTAGTGCTCGTGATGAGTATGATTGGGAGCAATATCTTCCATTTGCCCTTTTTGCATATCGTGCTACACCACAGCAGTCGACTAACGTTTCTCCATTTAACTTGCTTTATGGCCGTGAGCCTGCTTTTCCAATGGATATCTAAATCCTTAATGACATAACATTTGACATCAACTCAAACACCGTCATGGAAGCTTATCTAGCTAATTTGAAGCTAACGCTCACAAACCTTTACGACCTAGTAGACAAAAATTTGTCAAAAGCTAGAGCACACCAGAAAAAGCAGTATGATAAGAAAACATCTGATCACTTTTTTGCCGTAAATGACATTGTTTACCTAAATAATAAAGCTGTTATTCAACCTGAGATAGGGAAATTAGCCATAAAACAAATAGGACCCTATAGAATGATAAAACTACCTACTTCAGAAACAGCAGAAATCATCTACGTGCACAATCCATTAATTAAGCACCTTGTGCATAGAAATCGTCTGCTACCATCACCTAAATTACCATATTCTGATCTTATATCAGAAAAAAGAGCATATGCGCCTGAAGACTTAGTTCTAGTGAAAGTTCCAAGGTTACCCATCTGTCCAGCAGTAGTCGTCAAATTTACCGACCTGCCAGTACAAAGTCAAACTTTAAAGGATGTGGTTCCCTCCCAACTTTTTACTACAACTAAGCCATTCCATGCTGTGCCTTTATCTAATGTCTACCCTTTTACAGATGCAAAAATTCGACAACTATGTCTGACAAAAAGACAGAAGAATTGGGTAATCAGCGCAAAAGGATTTGCTATCAAGGACAATCTCCTACAAATGTAGTAGAATTTTCGGAGGCATTCAGAGATGCAGCTGTACAGTTACAGCTCAACATCTCTGAACAAATTGCGTTGGAAACGCTACCTCGCAGAAATTATCAGTTTTCTGCCTCAATTCAAATGCCAGATCATGATACGTAACCTTATCAACATACTCGCCTAGAAAAGCAACAGTCATATTGGTCTTGGCATATGAATCGTCAACCCCTTCAAGCACCATATGTTAATGTCACCAATTATTGTCCGATTTTTGTCAATAATCAGCAAATGTCGTATGAAGTTACGCTACGCTTATTGACAAGAAGAAATGCAGTTCGTCAACAGTATATCTTTGGATACGACTCAGAATTTGTGAATGATCGTTGTTCTATGCCATTTTCTAATTGGGAAAATCGTTGGAAAACCTTGTATCCCAATTATCAAGTTTTGAATGGCCCGTTTGTCAGATATATCCAAGTTGCCAGCATAATCGGCTAAGTTTACATTTGGGATATATCAGCATTTGAAGAAGCACCGATCGGTCTTCATGAGCTTCTCATCACTCCATTAGAGGATGTGAGATTTGCTTGCCATGATCCATCAAATGATTGTATAGCGTATTTTCACATCTTTGGACCACAAATAGCAGCTATAGAAGCTTGGCTTGTTCATCGCTACAAAAATTATTGGCCAAGTCACGATCCGTTTCAAGCTCATTTTATTGACACGTTATCTTTGGTAACACTCTTCAATATGCAAGTCAATGTCGTACCTGGAAATCATAAGCTGTCGACATTGCTCAATTTTTATTTTGGTGTTCGTCTGGAAGACCCATCAATCATATATGCTGGTCAGGGGTGGAACCGTACACCCCTCGCAAACGACATGATGCGTCATCTCATCATTGACGTCATTGGCATGCTCGACATGTATATACTCTTTGACCTTTTCACTGGCGAACAAGGTAGATTTAGTCCAGAAGGACTACCTAGAGGATTAACTTTTCGAAGAGATGAAATGAATGGAATACCGCCAGCCGTCGGCACAAGAAGGGTAATTCCCCTGTCAGCACGTGCATGAGAAAACAGTCTGCCAAGTAGCAAAGAAAACAAGCAATGACTGTTAGAATATCAAAAAAACAGTGTTGAACATTGAGGCACGTCTCAAAAGCAAATATGACCCTGATTCTGACGTTGAATATAATGAATTATATGATGATGCAATTGATGTGACGCCAGCAATTTCGCCAACACAAGAACAAAGCACATCAAATCAGCAATTATTGCGTGATTTTTCTTTGGCAGTCACTGCACCACAAGTTGCAGATCAGAGCAACCAAGCTGGTTTCATATCAGCTCAAGTTCCCACAACAACATCTACTTCGTCTGTGTTCACTATATCCTTAGGTGTTACTCCCGTTCCGATAGAGATAGCACCTATGAATGAGGAAGAACCAGAAATTGAACTATATTATGATTCGGAAGAGATGAAAATGGTCGACAAAATGACATATTCGCTGCCAAGAGATAAACCAGATAATGATAAGAGTGATGAAGCTAGTAAGAAGAGAGACACTAGCTATTGTCAATGTCAGCTTGTTGACTAGTAAGCCACCTGTAGTCATTTCTGACACTTCTATGACTACTTCAGTTCCAACCGTCGTCATGACTACAATGACTACGACTAAGCCGGCAGTAGCCCAAAAGCAAAAGCAAAGAGTTAGACCAGCACCTGAGATTGCGGAGTCTGACCCAGTTGCAGAGACACAGCTACCTGATGTGCAAATGCGAAAGTTTGATTATTTGCAAGCTTGGAACAAAAATATGGCTATGACATCAAGCCAAAATCTCTACTTTCTATTGGAAGAGAACTTTGTTTGCCTTCAAGCTAATTTGGGACCATCTGAAAGTTGTCGTCTTTTCACAGCATTGCAAAACGCCGGACAGAATCTGATCTATGAAATCTCAGCAGCTTTTAGTGGGATGCCCACTGGCAGAACTTTATCGGCTTTGGCACCACCCGTGCCTAAAATGCAAATGTTTCAACCATTGTCAGAGAACAATGAAATGCAATGTGAACGTCTTGGTGTACCGCCACGCTTCATCAATCCAATGTCAATGCATTTACGTCTATATTATGCAGATCCAAGATTTGTCAAACCACAATTTTTGTCACAACTGGCACAATGATTTATGAAGTTGGAGAAGAATGTTTGGCTAATCACTCGCCATTAGAACCACCGTCTGAAGTCAGAATGGAACAAGGCTATTTGGTGATGCCTTATTTCTATCCGCATTGAGTGCATCAACCCCCTGAGGTTGAAGCGGCTTTATGTCTAACGACTCGACAAATGACGGATATCTTTGAAGCATATCGAGAGTTTGAGCAAGAATATGACTCAACGTATCAGTACATTCCTCAATTTTGTACGCCATCTGTCATGAGAGCGCCAATTTTACTTCAGTTTATGGACAGACAATTTCACTTTTCTGAGGCGTGGTACCGTGATGCACAAATTGCCTGGAGAATGACTGAACAGTTACGTCATATGATCTTTTCATTGCTTGGTGGAAATTTTTACACGTTGTACCCAGCTGATGTTTTTGTTGAATTCCCTGAAATTGTTGAGAATATCGACAATAACTTTGATATGCATCGAGCCATTCATGAAATTCGTCAGGCAACTGACCCTCAACTTCTGGTGCCAGTCCAATTTGCCCGTCATCCATCTAAACAGCGTGTTGAACATTATATCAAGAAAAAATTGCCAATAATTATCGAGCAGTTAAAAGCTAAACCATCAACTTCTGCTGTACAAAAAGGTACTCAAAAAAGGCTGATGTCTCAGTAAAGACCCAATGAAGTGACAAAGCATTGGTGCAACGTCGTGGATATGACCATGCAAGCTATGATCCAGCGTAGGCGAAACCAAATGGTACAGGAGGAAAGAGAAAGGCAGCCCTTTGACGTGCCTGTGCCTCCGCCACCCGAGTGCATGTATCTCATAGAATGGCAGATTTACGACAGACGTCAAGTATCCAAAGAATCGACCCGCAAGAATATCTTCAGCATTGTCGTCAGTATACAGAAAGTGTACAACGTGCAAGACAGACAGTTCACCGCACCAGGGCGCCAATGACAGTTTCGGCAATGACACAACAAACTTCACAGTCAATGCCATACCGTCAGCGACGTTCTACATCGACAACACCATCTCATCAATATTCTAGTGTGAGTCAGTATGACAGGAGTCATCTGTCTTATGATTTTTATTTGTCTGATCCACAGCCGCAGGGCTCACAAAGGCAATTTGGTTCATTTAGACGACACCAATATCCAACACCAATTCGTTGTCTTCAGTATTATCATTGTGATCAGCAACGTCATGATGATCGTCAGGATTGCCGCGATTGTTTACATTGCTAATTTGTCAATCACGTCATGCAGAGTAGTAATGGCTGGCAGCCTGGGGTGCAACGCTGTAGGATGGCCCGTGTTATAACATAGGCAATGACGTAGAAATCTGCACCCTGACGTCATCTCAGGGTGCAATGTTATAGAACACAGGAAAGGAGGGGGTGTGTAAGAGGAGGTGGGCTCAACTGCGCCACCTGTCATATCATGGTCTGTCTTGTGGCGTGTCCGTGGGGAAGCTGGGGGTAGCCTAGCACTTTTTCATTACTACAACAATATATTATCTATAGATTCAATAATGTATGTGATTTCATTATCAGTTTTATTTTCAGCCCATGTTTGGGATAGTTCCAGCCTTCGGAAATGCCGCGCCAAATTAGCCCAAGGAGCTCGCTGCTCGTTTATCATCCAAGCGTGCTCCAAGGATAGGGCGAGAAAACCAGAAGCCACGGATTTTCCGTTTGCCGGTCAGGTTGTATTTTTGGCTGTACGCACTTGCGATGGCTTTTCATTCGCCTTGTGCTGCTCACTGAACCGGTTCTAAAAATAAGACGCAATGTGCGCCAAGTCGGTATGTCTGTACAAGGAGCCGGGCTGAGAGCAGAAATGAATAAAGGACTCCATTATTATAACTAATTTTATGATTTTTAATTCGTATTTATAGACATTTGTTGTAAATGATATAAGAGGAAGTGGGCTCCGACTGCGCCGCCTGTCATATCATGGTCTGTCTTGTAGCATCGTCCGCGGGGGAAGCTGGGGGTGGTCCCTAGCACTTTTTCGTTACTACAACAATATATTATCAATAGCTTCAATAATGTATGTGATTTCATTATCGGATTTTGTTTTCAGCCCATGTTTGGGAAAGTTCTGACCGAAAGCCGCGCCAAATTTAACCAAAGAATCGCTGCTCGTTCATCATCCAAGCCTGCTCCAAAGGAGAGGGCGAAAAACCAGAAACCACGCAGTTTTCCGTTTGCCGGTCAGGTTGTATTTTCAGCTGTACGCGCTTGCAGACGGCTTTCCATTCGCCCTTGTGCTGCTCAGTGAACCGGTTCCAAAAATAAGATGCAATGTGCGTCAAGTCGGTGTATCTATACATGGAGCCGAGCTGAGAGCAGAAATGAATAAAGGACACCATTATTATAACTAATTTTATGATTTTAATTTCGTATTTATAGAACATTTGTTGTAAAATGATATAGTAAAATTTGAAAGGATTGGACACATTTTATGTACCAGTTGCTTCAATTCTGCATCACGAATGCAGGTATACTGCATCCATGACCCCAGCTGGCACGAGGTAACTGGGCGATATAAATGTTGCAGCATTATTGACCGCACATTACAAATAAGATTCACATAACTCACCAAAAAATTCCTAAAGCTGCAATCCAGTTTTTCAGAAAGTATTAATTTGTGTCTTTTTCTATCACTTTTCTTTTAGAGGCTTAGTCACCCTTAAGGTCAAGAATTGCCTTGAAAATGATGGTACAGTGAAAAAACACTATTTTTTCAACGTTTCTCACCGAGCACTATTCATTGGCATCAAAAAATTACGGAATAAACAAAAAAATTAAAAAGAATTGAATTCTGGGGGGTATTTTGGCGTTTCTCGGAGGGTGCATACCCCCGACCACATGGGCATGGGGGTTTTGGGGGGTATGAACCCCCCAGAAGCCAATACCCCCCAGAAATCAAAATACCCCCCAAAAAAATTTATTTTGCTTTTTAGCAATTTTTTGATGCCATGGAGTAGTGCTCGGTGAGAAACGTCGAAAAATAGTGTTTTTTTCGCCGCACAACCTCTTTTAAGACAATTTTTTGACCTTTAAAAATTTTCACACCCTCCAGAAATTTTTCCTCCCCCCTTCCCCCAGAATTTTTGGTGCTGCCTACCTATGCCCCCGACCCCCTACGTCTGGGTGTGCCTTAACAGCCAAAACATGACTTATTACCAGGAAAGTATGAGTCATCGTCGAAGCACTACAAGAAATTTCAATAAGTTACGTCTGTATTTTGCGAATTTGCGGCGCCAATGATGACTAATCACAAACTCGTTCCTGAACGGGTTCTGCAAGTTGTTCCGGAACGGCTTTCGGAGCACTTTGACTATAAATAGGGTAGACAGAGCTAGCGAGCTCATTCTTCTCGAGAACTATGACTGGCACACTTCGAACTTCCAGCTTTCAACAAATTTATTGGCGGTGGTCGGAGATCGAGGATTTGTGTCGGAAACGAAACTGCGGCCTCATTGGTGTGATACGACGAAAATCTTGGAGTATGGACGAATAGAGCGTTCGAAACGCGATAATGGCGCAATTTTGGGCGACTATTGTTGAAGACGGGTCGTCACAGGAATTACGAAGAGCGGTTGATTAATCGTCAAACGCCAAAAAGTTGTCGATAGCCGATTATGGATCGGCGAAGTAAAAGTTATTCCGTTCATTTTCAAGAATTCATTAAATTATCCACATACGCGGACAGATGCAATTTCCGAGGATCGCCCGATTTCTGGGACGTTATTTTCGGCGAAGAAGAAGGAGCGCAGGTCGGCTGGGGACAAGAGGCGAATGATTATGATGTTGTCGACGAAATGTTTAGGACTGAGAGTGAAGCGATTTAACTCTGAGGCCAGGGGCTATAACCCAGAGCCCTGCGCCGACGGGCGAAATTTTTGACCCGCCCCGCCCCGCCAAAGAAAGAAATAAAAGCCCGCCCCGCACCCGCCTCACCAGTAATGTTACAAAAATCAGGCCGCTCGCCCCGCCCCGCAAAATTTTTTCATATACTCTATATATCCATTTCAGGTCGAAAAGGAGCCAGAGCAGAGGCGTAGCCAGGATTTTGGTTCAGGGGGCATAAACAAAAATTTTTTAAGACTACTTTTGCATTGAATGCCAGTAACGTTATGTATAGTAAAACTGAGTTTTCCGACCTTTAGTAGTGTAGCCCAGTGTTTTTTGTGCACAAAGTCCGTTTGTACATGCACGAAGATGGTCCCCAAAAGTCTTTGTACATTTTGTAGACACAAATTTTTGAATACTATAATATGGTACGGTAGCGATTTTAGGGTGGTAAAAACAGCTGCTCGACTTTTGGTAGTGTATTTTAGCTAATTTCTGGGTCTCTAAAGGGCAAAAATCACTAATAATCGTCTTAAAACGGCGCGAAGTGCCGAAAAATTTGACATTTTTCCTTTTGAAATGCAATTTCTGCCAGTATAAAGATATATAGAACACACGATTACTCATTTCGGCGCGAAGCGCGAAAATTTTTACGGACCTTTTTTTTGCAATTTTTGTCTTCCCAAAAATCTTTGTATATACCTGTACAAAGACGGTCCCGAAAAGTCTTTGTACATCGGGAAAAATCTTTGCCGAATATAAAAAACACTGATGTAGCCTAGCTAAGTTATGGGTTTCTGACGATCAAAAATACAAAAAGTGTAAAGCGGCTCTAAGTGCCGAAAAATTTTGGAATTTCTACCGTTTTCATGTAGAATTTACGGCCTTCTATTGACAAACATTTCGGAAATTATAAGTGGCGCAAAGTGCCGAGAAATTTAGTCATTTTTTACCGCCCTCAACATTTTGTAGCTCGGTGAATGATAATAGTCTGACAGAGCAGAAAATTATCAAATTTGTACAAAACAATTTTGACAGTTCAAGCTTCTAGCAAGAACACTGCGAATTACTAACTTTGTCTGAAGATATTTTGAGTGATTCAGGCTTTTTAAGCGCAATACTGGAGCTTTACAAAAAGAAAGAACAGTAATTGGCGGCGCTATGCACCGCAAAATTTTGACGCGCGAAACGGCGGAAATTTTTAGAAATTCTCAACTCTTTCACCTGGCTTGTTCTCCTCTAAAATCTCGTTGCACATGTACAACGAGATTTTACGGTTGTGGGGTCTGGAATGGCGCGCTCAAGCGTTTCCACCGGGGTCCAGGGCAGAGTCCCGGAACATTTTGTAAAAAAACATTTTAATGTTAAATAGTAACGTTAAAATTTTCGCAAAATCGGCCAAATCTCGGTTCTGAATCAAGCAAGCCCAAAAACACTTGAAATTGATGAACTTGTACATTGCACAAAACTTCTGAGCTGAAATGCGTTTTTTGACCTCTGCTAATTACATAGCTAGCGCAGCAATGGGTCGCAGCCAATAAGATATAGAAAAATGCATCAATGAAAAGTTTGTTCTTACCGTTTTCAGGCCCATTCGTGGCCTTTTTATAAACAAGATGCAGTTCAGAAAACAGGAAATGCGCAAAAACATAAGAAAATTTGGCCATTCCTTTCATTTAAAATAGGATTATGTGTCCTTGTAAAAAAGACAAACAAATCAAAGAATAGACAAACTGGTACACAAAAGACAAACAAAGCAGAGAATAGACAAACTGGTACTTAATCATTTTCCTACTTTTACTATTATTATGTTCAACAAGCATGCGAAGTTTCAATCAACGAACAAATAGTGCATTAAATTACTAAAGTGATGTGAAGTGCTGGATTATTTTAGCTGATTCAAGCTTTTTAATTCATTAGATCTATATAACAATAAATAATAGTGACTCGGCGCGAAGCGCGGAAAATTTTGACGTTTTTGCCTTTTTGAACTCAGTTTTCTGGACACACATTATTGCAACAGAAAAATCAACAATATTTCTGAAACAATTTCGGTGGGGGCATGTGCTTCCAATGCCCCCCTGGCTACGCCTATGAGGCAGAATGCAATAAGATAGAGAACCGGACAATGAGTGATACAAAATCTTCAATGTAAATGAGTGCAATGCAATTTTGTAAATTGAATAAGAGCTAATGTCTTACAGCAATAAACTTTATTGGAACAACAATGATGTTACTGTGGTAGGTAGGTAGGTATGTAGGTAAGCTGCAAAAGGCATAATCTTGCACTGCTGATCGCTCAAATTCTGAGGGATCTGATGGGGCGAAATCGCCAAAACTAGCACAACAAAATCAATTTTGGGGGTCTGCTGGATCCCAGGGGACAACCCAGATCCCAATGCTCGCCATTACTCAAATCCTATAGGTGATAGTCTACCTTATGTAAGGACATAGTGTGTACCTATATGTAGGTACCTGCCTATATATATATATATATATATATATATATATATATATATATATATATATATATATATATATATATATATATATATATATATATATATATATATATATATATATATATATATATATATATATATATATATATATATATATATATATATATATATATATATATATATATATATATATATATATATATATATATATATATATAATCTTATGCATGGTAAAGCTGGATTATTTCAATTTGTATTATTTTAACAGCCCCCATGTGTGTTCTATTTCATTAAGTATTTATTCAAAGGATGAGCAGCAGGGCATTACTTAGAACTATAGTCTATTTCGCGAAACTCAGAAATCCACTTTCAGCCATCTAGTCAGCTGCTACAAAAGATGCCTAATCCTGCATACTGCAATGAAATTTTGTACAAGAAAACTTCATGTGCTTATCCATTGCTATGCAGACATATTGTACATAATTGCGGCTTCACTCTAAACCAATTTTGTAATCGATTGACATTGACTCAAGAATTTTGATCCGTGCACAAGGTTTCGTGAAAACAGATTAGGCTTACGGACGAAACCTTATTCCGAAACTGCTTTGCCTATAGTAAATCAAAGTCATCCTAATAATTGCAACGCGCACGTGTCCTTTTGCACAACAAGGCATTTAAAAAAAGGAGGCCCGCTCGGCCCCGCCCCGCCAAAATTTCCAGAAAATAAAGCCCGCCCCGCCCTGCCCCGCCAGCCGTGTGACCCGCCCCTGCAGAAAGCCCGCGCGGGCCGCGCGAGCCTGCGGGGCGGGGCGAGCCAGCCTGCCCCGCGCAGGGCTCTGCTATAACCTACGTTTTCTACGCGTAAAGGAGCTCCGCGGTTTTGGCGGATTCTCCAGTCCGTTTCGAACAGAGCGTTGGAAAGGATTTTAGACGGTTGTAGCCTCGACAATTTGGTCGGAGTCGAGCTGATTCACCCGAGTCTGGACCGACACATAATAATTCCTTTTTGTCCCCAGACAATTTTATGAACGCCGATCGGATCTTGAGCGTCGCAGAACGAGTTAATCAATCGAGAAGGGATTTTTCCTTCAACGAGGTAGTAGTTTGAATATTATAATCGTTAACGCCCCCATAGGCGGTGGTAATTACCGAAAAAGAACTAAGACTAGAATCGTAAATTAGGACACTTGGTTTCAAAGACACTGTGGGAATGGGAGATATTTTATCCAAATCCAAAACACTGATAAATTATGTTTAGCCCGGGCTAAAGTCACTGGAAAAGCTAAATTACATAATCAGCCTCAATGGAATACGATTAGGCAGGGGACAAAAATCGTCACACTTTACAAAAACGTTTAGCTGAAAATCTAATGGTCGAAGCAGGTCTAGGGTCACATAGGTCACTCTGCGGGATTGAAGAAGATTGTAAATTCAGACCGTTTTATCACCCACACATCAATTAAAGCTTTATTCTCGAGATTTTAATGATTCGCTTATTTTCTCAGGCCCCACGGCCGAAAAAATTATACATTTGTACCATCTAACATAATCATTTTGATTTAATTACTCCCGAGTCCCCGCATTTTTTGGCTTATCTTATTATTGTGAAAGCTGTGATAAACCATATGATCATTCTGAACGACACGAATGTAATAAGGGAGAATGTAAGTGTTGTGATATGTCTCAAGTGTACATTTGAAAGCTGGCAATTATGTAGCGAATGTAATCGATGGTTCGTCAGCGAATCATGTTTTGATAAGCTTAAAGTAGGAGAGAAAACGTCAAAAACTAAAGATCAAACTCGTCTTTCCAGTCTGTCAGACTCTAAAACGTTGTAAATCTTGTAATCAATTATTAAGCAGCAATACGGTAAAAATCGTAAATGTAATCAGTTTTTCTGTTAGACGTGTAACTGTAATGTCAGTGAAATAATCATCAATGTTATATGAAACCCCATAGACAAAAATTCCAGAAACAAAACGAAAACCTTTTTTATATTTTAGATTTTGAAACTCGTCAAGATGTAGAAATTGGGGAAAACAAGTATGGGAAGATTTTCAAGCACGAACCAAATTATTTGTATAGCTCATCGCATTTGTGAAAAATGTATAGATACAGATTTTTGTCAGAAACTGTATTGGCAAGTATACGTTTTTTGGCGATAAATGTTTAGAAAATTTTTGTAAATGGTTAGTTAGCGAGCAGCAAAGGGGGCGCCACAGTTTTAGCCCATAACGCTCGCGGTTTCGATTCTCAATTTTTACTCGAATGTTTACACGAAAAGTGCACAGTTTTACTCCAAAATCGTAACGCGCGATCTCGAAGTCATAATGTTGGAAGTGGGGGTGTTCGGGTTATTGATTCGTTTAATTTTCTACCCATGCCCCTTTCTTCTCTTCCAAAAAAAACTTTCGGGATTCCAGAGCTGAAGAAGAGGTATTTCCCACATCTTTTTAATACAAAAAAAAAACCAAGATTATATCGGACCCTACCTCGACTCCGAGCACTACTCACCCAACACTATGAAAGTCTAGGCGCGCGAGGAATTTTTTTAAATGGTACGAAACTGAAAGGAAGGAAAACGAACCCTTCGATTTACAAGAAGAGCTTGTGGAATACTGTAATTCCGATGTAGATATTTTAAGGGCGATGTTGTTTAAAGTTTCGTCAAATTTTCATTGATGAAACGGGCGTCGATCCTTTTCTAGTCAGTTTAACTATAGCTTCGGTCTGTAATCACGTGTTTCGTAAAAATTTCCTCAAACCGGAACGTATTGGCATTGTTCCAGCTCACGGGTACCGGTCTCAAGAAAATCAATCAATAATAAAGCACTAAAATGGTTAAAATGGCTTTCCAGAAACTCAAAACATTCGTATTAGACATAAATTAAACGGGGTCGAGGTGAAAAATTGGGCGGTTTAAAGTCGACGGGATCTCGGGAAACACAATCTCTATGAATTCAACGGCTGTTACTATCACGGAGTGTACAAAATGTAATATTTTAAATAGAAATCAGAGGAACTCTAGATAATTGAACGTTTGAGGGAGCCTATCAGGCTACTGTAGATAGACGTAAAGAGTTAGACAATTCGAGGTTATACAGTTGTAGAAAAATGGGAATGTGAATTGAAGCGAGAGCTTGAACAAAATGTAAATATGAAACGTTTTTTCGATTCTGTAAATTTTGTAACTGCGTTTTCGCCGAGAGAAGCATTTTACGACGGTCGTACAAACGCTGCAAAGTTGTATCACGGATGTAAAGAAGGCGAAAGAATTTCTTATACAGATGTTTCCACTAAAGATAATTACAGGGCGAATTTCCATTAAGGCACCCTGTAATTATCACTGAAAATTTTGTTTCTGTTGTATGATAAGCCGTATAATAGTATTATTAAATGTACAGTCGTCCTCTCCCTTGGGGTTTGTACCACCCAGTCCTACCTTTTCGACACGACGGCAAATTATTATTTTTCCTCTGCCGGACCTGTGTTTTTGAAAAGCAGGACGTCTGTGAGCATTCAGACGAAGAGAGGTCAATCACGGGCGCTCCGGGCTTCCCTAGAACTGTACAAAGCAATCGATAAAGGCTACAATGTAACAAAAAATCCACAGCAGTTTGGCACTATACAGGGAAATCGAAAAATACGACACAACGACCAAAGAGGGCGGGCTTTTCACAGAAAATATAAACACACTTCTTACAATTGAAAAACAGCAGGCGGACGGATGGCCAAAGGGATGCACAACGGAAGCGGAAAAAGAAGAATATATAAGACGATACGAAGAAGTCGAGGGTATATGGTCAGACAGACATAAAATTGAGAAAAAACTCAGGGGTAATGCGTGCTCTAGCTAAACTTATGCCAAATTCTTTTTGGGGAAATTGGGGCAGCGCAACAATTTATCTCAGGTCGAATATTTTACCGGGCACAGGTAAAATTTGTAAAGTTAATGTTCGATCCTACGAAAAAGTTAGCACTGAACAGTTTTTAGGCGAGCGCATGGCATGTACAACTTATGTCGAAGAAGACAAATTTCTAGAAGCTCTAAATAACACAAATCCGGTTAGCAGCTTCTTATGTAACAGCACAAGCTAGACTTGAATTTTATTCTTATTTAGAAAAATTAGACAAGCGCGTAATTTATTTCGACACCGATTCAATTATTTATTTAACTCGAAAAAATGATAATTATACGGTTCCGATAGGCTGTTACTTGGGCGATATGACCGATGAGCTTAGCGGTTATGAAGATGGGGGCTTACACATGTGAATTCGCAGCTGGAGGTCCAAAAAATTATATATACAGGGTTACTATTGACGGGAAAAATATCGTAAAATCAGACTCATGCAAAATTCGGCGGTTCCGTTTAACGTTCAGCTACAAGAAAAGAGATCGATTTTGATATAATGAAACAGATGGTCGTCGGTTTCTGTTCCGGAAACGAGATCGCAAAAAACGTTTTTGAAAAGAAAATTCTCAGGGATAATATGAGAGGCGTTTTTACCGCGGTGTACAAAAAGGACTGTCGGGTTGTGTATGATAGGCGTTCTTTGGTCCCCGATTGTTGTACTTTACCGTTCGGCTTTTGATTGTAGGGTGCACGTGTTACCCTGGTGAAACAGGTTTGTGGACACGTGTATACCTAATTATAATTTTTCTGAATTTTGTTTTGTTTCCCGTTTACATGTCATGCCTTGTGAGGAGCAAGTGCCGGCGATGTGTAGCGACCTCTGTTCGTTTTCGATTTTGTTTTTGTTTGTACATTCTCAGCCGTACCCCGCGATCCGGGTTAGTGGCGGTTGGGGTGTGTACAGTGTGCCTGGTGAAGTGAAAAGGTTGCGTTCGCTACCTCCTCTGGAAAGAGTTCGTGGGCGCACGTATACTTGTTTGACTGGCCGAGCAGTAAATACACACGTTATTTATGCGATACCCTGTGATCATACACTGTCCTATTTCCTTTTTGTACATTGTGCTAAGAATGTTTTTTATATAATCTCGTGGCTGGCGAGCTCCATACGTCCACCTCGTGCCAGCTGGGGATGATGCAGAATTGAAGCAATTTCAATTTTTTAGGGCGTGAGACAACGGAATTGAGAGCTGAAAACCCATATTTTTCATCTATATTTTCTTCATTTTTTCTCTTTTTTTTGTCCAATTGATGGATTTTTTATTATTCTAGCGAAAAAACACGTAAAACTGCACACTTTTAGCAAAATATAAAAATTTTACAAAAATATTTAGCAAGGTTACAAAAAATATTTCATAACTTGACAAAAATGTTTCACAACGTGACATAAAATTTTCTCAACTTGACAAAAAATTTCCACAACTGGACAAAAAAATTTTCACAACCTTGACAAAAGTACTGTAGATAGTGTATCTACGCGTGCCGTTGCTTGTAGCCGGCCACTGCGCACCTTAGTGCGCCTATTCCGGCTCATCTGGTTTTTTGTTTCCATTTTGGCGATCCAGCCATATTTTCCGATCACGTTGCAATCGGATAGTTTCCGATAGTACGACATGCGGAGGCATTCCGACCACGCAGTGCCAATTAGTTGGACTCTTATCGCCACGTGTTCGCGAGGAACCGCGTAGAGACGCGGTGCACTGTGGAACCCCTACAAGTCCCCTATCAATTTTTACAATTAAAACATAGGCGACATGACCGCTATTCACGTTGAGCCTGTGCAGAGACCCGAAAAATCTATGTGCAAGAAGCACACAATTCTTGGTGCTATAAAAACATTATATAACCTTTTCTTCATATATTACTGTAGGCCATTCCCCCTACGATTATTAGTTTTGGCTTGTGGCAGAGTTGCCTTTTTACTTCCCGGCGTGTCATCTCCGACTTTATCAGCACCTAAGCCTGTAAATTTGGTTTGATTTGGTGAAAGCACGAAAATTGAATTGTCTAGAAGTGCACTATACCACAGGCAGTTAGGAATTGGGAAAAGGCCGGCCTCGACTTTACTTCTTGTCGGATTCTCTTGAGTAAAATCTTTTATTTATCATTTCGTGCAAAGTTCATAATTCCTCTTTCGAACCAAAAATCTATAAAAAATTATTACATAATTTTTATATAGTGGATGACAGCCCGGATAAGAGGCTCTTTGTTGTTGTGATTTAAGTACAGAGTGCTATTGGAACCGGAATTTATAAGTAGTTTCGCCATTGGTAATCTGGCGCGAAACCCTCAATTCTTTTCGCGAAAAAATATTCTTTTTGTCTAAAAAGGTCCAAGGACCTAGGGCGAATACCGGGCTTATCTAATTACTCCTGTGTTAGGAACCTGCGGTCCCGATTTCCTTCCCATAATTGGAAAAGTGCAGGTGAATTGATGCAGTTTCCTATCCAGTGCTAATTGTAGCATAGGTACTTACTTCTAAGCCCCGTAAGGATTTACCTACTGTCTGGTTCATTGCTTTCGTAGTTGTTGTGTGTTGGGTATCTTCCCCGGCGGCGTGCCGTTGGTTTGGTTGCCCGTACATACTTCAAGTACTTAATCAGCCAACTCGTTTTGCGCGCACTAAGATACTCCAATAACTCAAAGAAAGCGGGCGAAGCCTCTTAAGTTACAGTACTATGCTTAAGCATGTAAAAAATATTTTCACAACTTGACAAAAAAATTTCACAACTTGACAAAAAATTTCCACAATGTGACAAAAATATTTCACAACTTGAACAAAAATTTTCACTAAGTTCAGTAAAAATGTTCACCCAACTTGACAAAAATATTTCACGAATCTGACAAAAATAATTCACAACTTGACAAAAAATTTTCACAACTTGACAAAAAATTTCCACGACTTGACAAAAAATTTCCACAACGTGACAAAAATATGACAAAAATATTTCACAACTTGACAAAATTTTTCCACATTTTTACAAAAAATGTCAATAATTGTTTTTAAACTGACAGAGTTCTCGGTAGTATGCAGAGCCCGTGCATATGTGTGGGAGACGAAACATACACCTCTACTTCACCTGAATGGAAAAGTTCCTAGGAATTGATGAAAATTATATTTTTTTCGCTGCAATGACTGTCATTTTATGCCAATATTTGAGGCTGAAGGCTGACCGCTAAAGCCGTGCCATTCCATGCATCTACGGATGAGATGCTCAAAATCCTCAAGAAATTACCGCGAATTTTTTATGTTCAACCTGCGACGATTTGTCACATCGTATTTCTCTTTATCAAACAAAACATATCACATTTGCAGTGGTTTAGCATATCCGATATACTCGCTGATCTATATGGCTGCCTCGTTCATTTTTAATGCAATTTTAGCAACTTTTTCGCGATTAATATTCTGCTGAATTGTATCGCCGACAGATGAAGTGTACGTGCTATCATCCGTACAATAAGTCATTTAAAGCAACAAGGCATGTCTGCGCGTGGGCATCTCGGTAAGGAAAATTTCCAGATAAATTAGGGCGCAGATCTGGGAGTACTGGGGCGTCCCTGACCACCCGAAATTCGGAATAATCTTGCTTTTTAGACGTTATTTTGTGCTATTTTCGGTCTTTCTGGGCATAGTCCTCCCAAATCAGTGCTGGTCCCCCAAAATAGGACGGCCAGCCACGTGCCTGTTTATGCCATTTTAGCATTTTTGGCACACCGGCCGATACCCCCAGATCGATTCTTCATGCAACCTGAGGAAAAACGCTGCAAGACAGACCATGAAATAACAGGCGGCGCGGTGGGAGCCTCTCCTCCCCCACACACCCCTCCCCGTCACAGAATGTTCTTCATGCCCTAGCGTTGCTCCCTCAGCTTACCTCAGGCAGCAGATTTCTACGTCATCGCCTATGTTATAACATAGGCTATGGTACAGCGTTGCCGTCACAGCCGTGCTGTTTATTGGGACCGACTACACACAGTTCCCTGTTTTGGCGTTCAAAATCAACTGCATTTTCTTTTCAAAACCTTTTTGTAACACCTGGTTGGGGCCGACTCAACTTGGCGCCCCCGTTTTACATTTATCAACATCCTTTTTGGGCCGACACCACACAGTGCCCACCGGTCAGAAAATTTGCTACCTCGTGTCAAATTTTCCCCAAAACCCTGGGGAGTGTCACAGCACGCGCACCATCGATTTGTTGTGCGCTTTTGGAGCGCATTTTCACGTTGATGCTGATAACGACTTCGATATGGTGGCGCTAATGCATGCATTTGGTTCAGTACATATCGATAGATTTGGATGTAGTGTGACGACTGCAGTTGATGCAATTCTTGTGCAGCTGGCATTGTTAGAGATGCCCAAGCTGTCAGCTCCATGGTTTAAGTCCCCCTCTTTTATTTTTCAAAACACATATACCTTTCTCAACTAAAAACGGGCTTGGGAATCAGGACCTATGGATAGCAAGATTGCACTGAATTGATATTATTATTCAACTATTAACCATGTACATACATCTTCACGTTTTTCTTTCTAGCGTATATTTCTTATGCCTATGTGTCTGTTTCGTGTCTATGTAAAATTATGTATATGATTATGTCACATTTTGTGCGTCAGTTTTCGTGGAATTGTTTGGGATTCACGACTATGATTATTATCATTCGAAGTACATGATATGAGTACATTTTGCAATTCGGTTTTCTTCCCGGCAGCTTATTTTTGTTATTACCAACTGTAAATTGAAAATTAATATAGCGCCGTGGATCAACTATCAGGGAAGCTATTGCCCCTAATAGTGGAAGGTGTCCTTACCTTATTTAAGGGCCTTTGTAGAGGTAAAAACCTTTAATATGCCGAGAAGCAATTATTTTATTATCTCAAAAATTAAACAAAAAATGAAACAGGAAAAAAGGGAGCTTGCTCGGACAGAACTGTGGTTTGTTAGGATTCAAATACTGTTGGCTTTTTCCATTATAAAATTGTTTTCTTTTCACCTCACCAGGCACACTGTACACCCCGCGGTTGGGGTGTACAGTGTGCCTGGTGAAGTGAAAAGATGCTGCGGCGCTACCTCCCTGAAAGAGTTTTCTGTGGGCGCACGTATACTTGTTTGACTGGCCGAGCTGCAAATGTTGGACACGTTATTTATACCCTGCAATCATACACTGTCCTATTTCCTTTTTTGTACATTGTGCTAAGAATGTTTTATATATTATCGCATATGAGCTCCTATACGTCCACCTCGTGCCAGTTGGGTCAGTGGATGGTATACCCTGCATTTATGATGGAATTAAAGCAATTTCAATCTTTTAGGGCGTGAGACAACGGAATTGAGAGCTGAAAACCCATATTTTTCATCTATATTTTCTTCATTTTTTCTTCTTTTTTGTCCAATTGATGGATTTCTATTATTTTAGCAAAAACATGTAAAACTGCATACTTTTAGCAAAATATAAAAATTTTACAAAAAATATTTAGCAATGTTACAAAAATATTTCATAACTTGACAAAAAATATTTCATAACGTGACAAAAAATTTTCTTAACTTGACAAAAAATTTTCACAACTGATAAAAAATTTTCACAACTTGACAAAAAGTACTATGCTTAAGCATGTAAAAATATTTCACAACTTGACAAAAAAATTTCACAACTTGACAAAAAATTTCCACAAATGTGACAAAAATATTTCACATTTTGACAAAAATTTTCACAACTTGACAAAAATATTTCTCAACTTGACAAAATATTTCACAACTTGACAAAAAATATTTCACAACTTGACAAAAAATTTTCACAAACTGACAAAAAATTTCCACGATCAGACAAAAAATTTCCACAACGTGACAAAAATATGACAAAAATATTTCACAACTTGACAAATTTTTTTTCACATTTTTACAAAAAAATATCAATAATTGCTTTAAACGGCAGGCCCATGCATATGTGTGGGAGATGAAACATACACCTCTACTTCACCTGAATGGAAAAGTTTCTGGAATTGATGAAAATTATATTTTTGCTGCAAATGACTTTCATTTTATGCCTATTTTTGACACTGAAGGCTGACCGCTAAAGCCGCCATTCCATGCATCTACGGATGAGATAACAAAATCCCTCAAGAAAATACTGCGAATTTTTTTATGTTCCAACCTGCGACGATTTGTCACATCGTATTTTTCTTTATCAAACAAAACATATCACATTTGCAGTGGTTTAGCATATCCGATATACTCGCTGATCTATATGGCTGCCTCGTTCATTTTTAATGCAATTTTTAGCAACTTTTTGCGATTAATGTTTTACTACTTATCGCGACAGATGATACAAAATTAGTTGTACATCACATGTTCATTCGTGACTGTTTCTCCACCTTCAAAACCGCCATCTCACAATCTCTACCAAAAAATCAACAAACACCATTTACTCCTAAAACTAAACAACATTCGCTGCAACTCAACATTCCATCAACAACATACATCTGCCAACCGAAAAATATCCGAAAATTTTAAATATATTTGATCCAGCCCATTTTTCAACCGCCATACCAAGACAATCAAACAAAAGTTCAAAAACGCAACAACATCTTGAAAGCATTGACTGGACAAACTTAAGGGAACAAAAAGAAACATACTAACACATGGCCATTGGTCGTTAAATTTTGAATTATGCTGCACAGTTTGGACGCCATCAATTAAAACATCTAATTTTGAAAACTGCAAGGCTGTCAAAATACGGCGCTCCATTTGGCCACCGGTCGCCTTCAATTCCTGTCAATCGAACACCTGCATAGCGAAACCAGAATGCTATCTGTATCGGACCACAACCAACTGTTGGCTGACCAATATTCGTCACATGCCTGCATAACAACCATCCATGCAGGCAGTTATTTGGCTGTCCTGGGCCACCTTGCCGACGTCAGAGGAATTTCCGGCTCAAACCAACACTTAAAATGTACTCGGAAACTAGAGTTCAACGACGCCTAAGAAATCTACCTCCACTTACGACACTTCACCAATGTCAAAACAATCACCACAAGAAGGCAGCTGATTGCCGACAGCTTCGACACCGTCTTTATCAAACCAAACCCTTTCATATGTCACGCCACACAAACATCGACACACAAGGGAAACAAATCTTACATGTTGCTCCCGAGCCAAACTTGCACAACTAAAGGACCGGATACAGCTACATATTAGCAATCGACTCGCAGTCGACTCAATAACACTGGCCAAATGTCTGATCTTTGTTCTCACAGCCTAGCGGCAACAGAAGATGCAATACGCCTCTACAACTGCCCATCACGGCTCTACAAGCAAATATCATCAAACTATGGAGGAAACCACTAAAGGCAGCAATCACATTAAACATTTGATCGATGGTACCATGTCCGGCAAATGCAACAACAACAACCATTTGGGATTAAAAAGCTTAATAAAATTCTACAAGTTGTAATTTTAACTTCTTCACCACTTCAGTTCAGAATCCAAAACGTTTTTGGTTCCTAGTAGCACGCTGGACGTTGGAAACAACAACAACAAAGAGCTCTAGGACAGCCAAGTCATCTTACATAAAAATTATGAAATAATTTTTAGAGATTTTTTGGTTTTGAAAATTGAGTGATTTGAATTATTGACAGAAGAAAACAATCTAAAACATTCAATTCGATTAAAGTAATCCCAATCAACTTATTTAGAAGGCAACCACGGGTGCCGAGCTACCTGTGATATAATGCACCACTAGGAAGCTAATTTTGCTACACTTTATATACACAGAAAGAATAAAACAAAAACGACGATTGTAAAAAAGCACCAAAGCAAACTGTACAGCAAAGAGACAACATCAAACAAATAGAATAACACAACAAATATTCTTGAGGCAAGGAAACATGCTTATAACAGTAAAGTTTCATGACGGTGAAATTTAGAATGGGCTTGACTTAAGTGACCAATAAAATTCAGATGAGTCGGCGTCTATTTACAATATCGATTTTTTCCGATCTCATCACAGGTTTAAGCAGGAAAAGCGGTCATGTTGCCTATGTTTTGGGTATAACAGAAAAAGGAATATTGACTGAAACTGCAGGCTAGCTCACGTTGCGCATCTCAAACATACGTATGTGTTTTGCTAGTGAGACCAATGACAGTGGAGTGAGCTAAATCGCCACCGCTTTCCATATAGTCGATCTCCTGCTCCAATGGCGAAAATTTGCCTTTTTTGTCTAGCAAGCCGAATGCGTAACTTGGCGAATATTGGGCCAAGTTTCGAAGGCGACAAAAGAGTTCCACTCGTGATCACGGAACACTGTAGATACACTATCTACACTAATATAATTACAATCAGACATGTACACAGCAAGTTTTGCAGGGGGACCCACTGCAATTTCGCTCTCCGACCAAAATCGCACAAAAAATCTAGGCGTATCCATATGTGAGCGGCAGCTAAGTTCTGGGGATACATGATTTTTCGAAGGTCAAAAATGGCCTTAAAATGGTGGCATGGTGAAAAACACCATTTTCAACCTTTTTCATCGAGCACAATCCATTGGCATCAAAAATTGAGAACAAACAAAAAACATTAAAATGATTCAATTCTGGGAGAGACTATTTTTCGGATTTCTGAGGGACTGCATATCCTCTCTAATCCCCCATGCGCATCATGCGCATCCCCTATGCATACATTGTGTATCATCCAGCCGATCCTCATGCATTTTTTATTTAGCGCACGAGTTTACACAGGACCAAGTTCCGAGATAGGCGTGTGAGTTGAGACTACGTTACAATATCCATCAAGTAAAAAGACATGTCAGTCAGTTTAAAAATAGGCGCCATAGATGGACCAGAAAACAAAAAAAGCATCAGAGTCTAGATAGGCGCCAAGTGAAGATAGCGCGCCATGCATAAGACATGCGCCGAGTTGAGATAGAACGAGGCACACTGTCCGAGCACTTGTATACCTTACTAACCGTTATGCCATAAACACTTGCTAAGCATATCACAAACTTGTTGTAGAGTCTAAAAAAAGAAAGTGTACATCCCTGATTTTTATTTTATCTATCCTTTAAAAAATCGAACCTACAAAAAATATCCTTAGGGGTCTTTTTTTAGGGGTGCATAAAGCATATTAATTGCCCAAGCACTGATGCGCTACCTATGATATGCGCTACAATGTCACCTTTTCACTTCACATACTTTAAATGCAAAGCTTAAAAGAGGTAAAGAGGTGAGTTTACTACTGAATATATAGGCCGCCTGCAAGCGAAAAAATCGAAGTGTAATTATCACCTTTAGGACAGGAACAAGAAAAACGTATGCCACCACATAAATTGAGCCTATTCAATTAGAATCAGAAATTTGTAAATCTTCATAAGCGAAGAGCAGTAAAGAACAATTTTCGCCATCCGACATTCAATTTGTAGTTGTAGAGTCAAAAATTTCTAAAAGGAAACAATACCTCAGGGTACTGAGACACAGCATCTTGATAATGCGTTCCAGTATAGATGTGTAAGAATGCTATAAGAATATATAAGCTGCATTGGTTGGGTATATAAATTATAAAGTATTGCAGATTATAAACAGTGGCAGAATCTAGAATCACATAAAGTCATTACCATCTTAGTTATGCACTAAGTAAGCAGAAAATAAAAACTCTTAATAAAAGACTATATGTGAACGCATCAGAAAAATACCATGTCAAGAATAATCTAGAAGAATCACCAAGCTAAGTAAAACACGAAAATGGTAATTCAACGTGAATCGGTAAGTAAAAGTTTTTAATGTAGATGGAAATTACTACACAAAACTCAGTTTCATGATTATAAGCGAAAAGAAGAGCATAGGCTTGATAATTGCACAGAGCAATCTTTGTTGACCCCTTGATAATATATGACTATTTTGTGGTACTTTAGCTTCAAGAATTTACAAAAAGCTGAATTGTCTTATCTTGTTTCAGAAAAAGTTCTAAATTCTATTAACGCTTTTGGGCAGGAATTTACTCCAAAATGTGTACCTACGTATTCCTGTGATAATCGTCTTATTGTATTTTTGAACGAATTTCGCTAGATTAGCAATAATTTCAGCGTCCAATATCAAGTTTCCTAAACAATCTTTGATGTTAAAATTGTTCTATCACATTTCAACACACATTTTCTGTAAAAAGATCATTGTTTGAGCCCCTGAAGAAACTCCGCATTAATGCATGCCAAAAAATGTTCCCTTCCTATGTCTGCCTGTTTAGCAGTTTAAAGGCTCCGAATTGGACCTTACCAGAGTGAAAAATCCTGAAATATTCGTTCACACTACATGTTATGAATTATCAACCACTCAATACCCTCAGAATTTTTGAGACTTTGATCCAAGAAAGTCACCTTATGAAATTATTGACAAGAAGCATTTCAATATTTTGAAAATCGGTCTTACAAGGTAACAATGGCATTTTCCATTAATGCACTTTCTTCACCAAATGGGCATTTGTTGGCCGTCTTGATGCAACTAAAGTTGTCTAGAAAATAAAAATTGCGTTCTGAGAAATTATCATTGAAGAGAATCTTCATTTACTATTGTGCGAAATTCAAGAGAGGTACGGCTTATGGAAATTAGATAGGACATTCAAAATAAAATTTGATCTATTCTTTCATTTGACTACCTGGCGTCGCAGTCAGTTGCATGTTTTTTCATTTTTTTCGTGAGGATAAAACAAAATAATACACTTCTGCCCAATGAAGTACAAAAAAAAGAAATATAACGATTATGCGTATAATATCTCGAGTAAAAAGAAATCAGAAACTTTATTTATAAAATTTTGTCTTTCTATTTTTTTAATTATGTTTATCCCACTTTTAGCAATCAATCTTTGAAAATTAGTGCAATGGTTATAAATTATAGAAATTAGTAATATACATAGGTTCGTGGTATGATATTAGGTGCCTCACATACTCGATTTATTGCAGTGCGCTGCCTGTATCTGCTAAATATACAATGAAGCACAAAACTTTTCGGTCAACCGCAATACGCTTTTGTATGAGTTTTAAAAGCTAGAAAAAGTTATAGATATGCATGGAGTATGTTTTTTAAGTTGTGACTTTTTTCTCTCCGGAATTTAAAAATGGTAAAAAATTTGCACAATTAACTTTAGTTAAAAAATTGCTAAAAAGTTATAACTAGATTTTCAAGGGTTAGCATCATCATCTTTGACATCAATCATGTTGAATAAAAGAAGAGCATTCTAATTAAATCAAAATTTAGCTTAAAAATTTCGTAATATGATACTACGCAAAAGACCTTTTTTTAGCTTCCAGCTTAATAATTCAACGCATAATATATAATCTGTTTCACACAAGTTCGGTCATGAATTTTAAAACTTGACAGATTGTGATTATCTCATTGATCTCGTATATAATTACCGTAAACCTTGGCCCTTACTAACGATGCAAATTCCAGAGATTTATGCACGAATTTATGTTAAACAGACTGAAGGCTTAGTGTATTACTACGATTTTATTTCGTTATTTATCTGCGCAAATACTGTATACCACTGAGAGGTGGCTTGTAGAACACTGGCAATATTAAAGCTGATCCACTAGTATGTGCTTCGCTTCCGATCAAGCCAATCTTTGATTCTTAATTAATTCGATCATTCGTAAAGTACTGTACACTCGGTTTCTTTCTCCCCAGACTGGCGTGCAAACGTAAATTATAGAAACAATAAAGTTCGGCAATATACCGAAAATAGATTTAAAGTTTTGAAATTAGAATGAAATGAAACAAGAAAAATGAAAATGTAGACGCTAAAATTGAATTTTACAATAGCTTCATCATGCAGGCTGTACAAAACTCTAATGAGTGAATGGAAGAGCAATTGAGCAGTTTAGAATCATGATCTGGGTTCTATAAACAGAGTTTTATGGAGGCATAACTTTCATAAAATCAACTATTAACCGTGATAAACACGCGAGCGAGCTCATAGTAATAGGGAATGTCTCTTATTGCGGCTCATTGGTGTAGTAATGCGCTAATTTAAAGGACATAATAAGTCAAGAAAAATTTGAAATTAAAAAGGAAATGAGACTTTAGAGAAATGACAAAGGTGGAAAGAATGCGTAGTAAATCTTCAGGCCAAATTTGATTTTAAAGAAAATAGCTAATGAATGAATAATTTAGACAAAGAGCACTGTTTCCTATCGGAATATCAGTTTTCATGTCGAATTTAAATTAAATAATGAGTAAAAGTTAGAGTGAAAATCATATCATCCTTTATTCATTAACAATGAGGACCTCAACTATTTCTGACAATTGAGTATAAATGGAAAAAGCGCCTAAATCTAAGTAAAATTGAAGGGTTTTCTGGTAAAAAGTATCAAATATTAGCTTTTGTTGAACCTGATGAATTATTGACGTATTAATACATTGGCATTTTCTTACCAATAATAGGACGTTTTATACGTGAATAAATCTTTATTTAGTTCAACTCTAAATTCAAAATTTAATTCAGTATTTTTTAAATAAAACAGCTCTCATTTAGTTCTAAAACAGATCTTATTACGCTAAAAATATGAATTTTTAACATTTCGATGGAAATATTCTGAATTAATTGACATTTAGCAACAATCCACTGCCATTGGTGCTAATTGTTAGTAGAAGCAAAAAAATCATGTAAAAAGAACATAAAGTCTCATAAATATTACAATTAATTTCAACAATTGTAGAAGAGTTTTGATTGTTCTTTGAGGTAATAATTAGATCTTTCAATTAAGTATCTACTTTTTGTACGGAAAGCCTGAAGGATCACTTGCAAAAAAATGGATGATTCGTCATGAAATGCATACTTTCAATAAAAATTTTCAAGTGTGGAAGTAATTTCAACAGCGAAATTAAAGACGCAATCAACCATTTTGTTCAAGTTTATGGTCCTTCTGGCTTGAAAGAAACATCACATAGCACCAAACAAGTTGATTCTTCAATGAACTTATTTATGCTAAATGTATTTTGATAATCAAGTAGTCTTATAAAATTTGAACGAATTTTTTCAAATAAGTAGAAAATTCATTAATCAAACTGACATCCAAGTGAGCTTATTAATTCAAAATCATGAGCCTTCTGGCTTGAAAAAGTATATCGAAAATTACCTTTGAAATACTGTAGAACTTTTTCGTTTGCGATAAATTTTAACCATTTTTTCAAGATTTATTTTCAACGAGTTTTTCAAATTAATTTTTCAACGAATGATTTCAAGATTTATTTTCAATGACTTTTTCAAATTTATTTTTCAACAAATTATTTCAAGATTTATTTTCAGTGAATTTTTTTAAATTTTATTTTTTAACCAATTATTACAAGATTTATTTTCGATGACTTTTTCAAGTTTATTTTTCAACGAATTATTTCAAGATTTATTTTCAATGACTTTTTTCAAGTTTATTTTTCAACGAATTATTTCGAGATTTATTCTCAATGACTTTTTCAAGTTTATTTCTCAACCAATTGTTTCAGCATTTATTTTTAATGAATTTTTCAAGTCTATTTTTCAACCAATTTTTTCAAGATTAATTTTCGATGAGTTTTTTCAAGTTTTATCTTTCCAACGATTTATTTCAAGATTTATTTTCAACAACTTTTTTTCAAGTTCATTTTTAAACCAATTAATTCAAGATTTTTTTTCAATGACTTTTTTCAAGTTTATTTTCCAACCAATGATTTCAAGATTTATTTTCAATGACATTTTTCAAGTCTATTTTTCAACCATTTTTTCTAGTGGAAATTTCAATCTTTTTTATCAATATTCCCTAAACGAAAGATACTACCACCGTCCACAACATAAAAGGCTTTTATCTATAGCAAAATGACAAGATTATTGTAGGGAATTATACATGCGTTATTTTGTGAGTTAATTGAATTTTTCTCGCCTCAATCGGACGCCATTGTTTCTCACTTTTTGGTCTATTTGTCAACCAAAATTTTGGGAAATAGAAAAACTTGTTGGGCTTGGTTGTCATTTGTGGGAAATTTTGTAATGTTAGAATGCGTTTCAAAGAGTGAAACTTCCAAAAATTTTCCGGTGCTTCTGAGCCGGATTGATTTAATTCTTGTTATTAATCCTTAAGCCGCGCTGCGCCAATCGCAGCATTTTTATCGACAATCTGGTCTAGAACATCACTTCGATTGAAAATCCTTATCTTCTGCACGGACCTGGTTAGTTTTCCTGTAATGCAAAAATGCATTTTTAGAGAGCTAAAATTTCAAAATTTTCTGGCGCTTCGCGCCATATAAAAATTATACTTTTTATTGTCAGAAGCGCCTTCAAAATTGGCTAAAATGCTTTACTGAAGGAAGGAAGTTCATGTTTAAACAGAAATAATGTACACTGATCGTGATAGGTATTTCTAGTAGAGCGTGGAATTTTCATAGAAAAAGTGCATCAAACAACGGCATGTGTACATATGATTTTATACTTAAAAACACTGATTTTTTAACACAGGAGCTATATTTTTAACGTTTGAATTTTTTGAAAACTATGGTGACCGTCGTGTTTTTGTCAAAAATGATATTGTCTTGGAGTTTTTGACTTTGCTGACTCCAAAAAGGTGGTTTTATCGATCGGAATGCGATTCTTTTCTCGCATGTTTTGAAAAAATTCCTTTTTCAGTTTTAATTTGATGGTAACAGCAATTGCTTGCGGATTCAGATTGATGCCACACATGGGCTAAGTCTGAGATAAATGGAGCAAAAATTGCTCCTGTTTATCTCGGCATTAGCTCATTTGCGCTCGGCTCATCCGTAATGTGAATGCACATAACTAAGCTCAAGCCTAAGACATTGGTAACCCCGCTCAGTCACAGTCTCCCAACACTAAGACTAATCCGAAGCATTCCCAAAGGCAGAGCTTACTTTTCGCCTATCCTTAAACACATGAACTTCAACAGCCTGTAAATCGGTTAATAATGCCGACCGCCACCTAATTCTTTCAGATTTGAAATCCTTGACCGTAGAAGGCCACCACGTTCTCAATAATCCAGCCTTGACGTTTTTAAACCTCCCAAAAAACGTGGAAAAAGGGCGGAAAATGTGGAATAAAATTTTGGGTCTGGTCTTTGATGTCAACCGAATCGCTGGGGAAAAAACGGTGCGCTCGGATAGCGCCATATTATTATTTTAGAGCAGTCCAGCACTCCATTGCCCAAAAATTCGGCCCGATCTCAACAGGCAAGAATAGCAGCTTTAGAAATCAATAGGATGTTTGAGTTGACTTGATTCACACGTTCTGATCTATTTCTTACCCAAAATTTTGGGGGATTAGTCCCATCTATCTTCCACAGCTACGTGCTTGGTGTACTTTTATCCAGTTATAGCCCTTTGAATTTTTTGTAGGAAGGAGCCTGACGATAATATTGGACAGTTTACAAGTGGCGATAGTGATAATCCGTGAGACGGCCATTTTCCGTCTGCGATAACAGAATGATGTAGGATTTCACGTCCACGGAAAGAATTTTCTATGTAAGAGAGAATAGTATCTCAACTTTCCTTCAATATGCAAAAATAGCACCGAAAGTCCGCTATTTATCTGTATGTAACGCTATTTTGACTTTAAGTTCAGTTTTCGTTGAAATATATTCTTCTATAGAGGTTATATTTTTGCTGGAAGTATATGGCACAAAGTGCCGGAAAATCTAGGTTTGAGCATGGCTTAACAATTACTACCATAAATGAAGAGCATGGCTGATCTAGGGGTCCGTCAAATGGCTTTATTGAGCCAAAACAGCCCTAAAAACTGATATAAATGCGAGGTAGTAATACGGAAAGCCCGGAAGGATCACTTTGAAAAAATGGTTGATTCGTCGTGAAAGGCATACTTTCAATGAAATTTTTTCAAGTTTATGGGTAATTTCAATAGCGAAATTCAAGACGCAATCAACCATTTTTCAAGTTTATGGTCCTTCTATCTTGAAAAAACATTACATGACACCAAACAAGTTGATTATTCAATGAACTAAATGTATTTGATGCTAAATGTATTCTGATATTCAAGTAGTCTTATACAAATTGAACGAATTTTTTCAAATAAGTCGAACATTCATCAATCAAACTGATATCTAAGAAGCTTATTAATTCAAAATTATAGACTTTTCGGCTTGAAAAATTACGTCAAAAACTACCTTTGAAATACTGTAGAACTTCTGTTGCACAGATTAACTTTTTTCAACCATTTTTTCCAAGATTTGAAATTTTCAAGACTTTTTTTCAAGAATTATATTTTTTCAACCAATTATTTCAAGAATAATTTTCTATGACTTTTTCAAGTTTATTTTTCAACTAATTATTTCAAGATTTATTTTCAATGACTTTTTTAAAGTTTATTTGTCAACCAATTATTTCAAGATTTACTTTCAATGAGCTTTTTCAAGAACATTTTTCAACGAATTATTTCAAGATTTATTTTCGATGACGTTTTTCAAGTTTGCACTTCAACCAATTATTTCAAAGATGTATTTTCAATGAATTTTTTTCAACTTTATGTTTCAACCAATTGATTTCACAGATTTATTTTCAATGACTTTTTTCAAGTTTATTTTAAACGAATTATTTCAAGATTGATTTTCAATCACTTTTTTCAAGTTTATTTTTCAACAAATGTTTTCCGAGTCGAACTATCATTCATTCTTTTCAAGGTTCTTAAAACAAAACATACTACCTGCATTCCTAAGCATAAATCGGCACTTACTTGCTAGCAGTATTATCTGTAAATGAGTACTGTAGAGGATCACTGTACAGCATTTATTTGTTCTGCGGTACGACCCGATCTCACCAGAAAAAGAGTAATCGGGCACATGGAGTCGACTAGTTGTCAGTTGTCATCGCAACGCGTGGGCGTGGGGTGGAGGGATATGCATCCCCCTAGTAGTTCGAATAACCTCCCAGATTTCAAGTTTTGGAGATTTATTGTTTTTTTCGCATTTTATGATGCCAATGGATGGTGCTCGATGAAACGTTGACAAATTGTGTTTTTTCATGGCAAACCTGCCATTTTCAAGACGCGCATTTCTGACCTTTGAACCCCTCCCCAGAGTTTGAAGGTGCTGCCACCACCTATGGATGTCACACGTCGCATATATACAGAAGCACAGGAAAGCCGGTTATGTCGAATTCAGGTCTCGTCGTAGTACATGACATACTGCGTCTTACATTTTGTCCATAATGCCTGCCTGTTCAATGTTATTGAAGACGTGCTTCAGTTCATGTCTAGAGACACAATCACCAACAAAATGGCAATAATCGACGTAGTAATAATTTAACCCGTAAATTTTGGCTACAAATAAGAAGACACATAAGCCAGATTACTTCATGTTCCAATTCTCCATGAGCGAAGCAGTCCTCTGTGATTTTTCTCGTTACACTAGTCAGAGTAGGACTGCAAGAATGTTCTATTGAAAGAGATGCGATGTAATACAACCGGGCATGGACATCGGTGCACGCCAAAATGGCGCCCACAACCACATTTTACGGGCTGTCAGAATTTGGAACACAGTGTATTTGCTTACTGTACCACAATCAATGAGATATTGTGGGCTGTCCATGTTTTGAGGGCAGGAGTGCATTTGACACAGAAGCGCTCACTGTTTCCATCTCTCGCACCACTGATTGTCAGAATAGAGAGAATTTGCGGAATTTTCTCGGACAACTGAAACACTTCAAGCTTCTTTTTTATTCATAAGAAATCGAGATCAAAGCAGCCAATTAGGTCATGTCAACGTGGACTCAGGCGTATCAGTCCCTACCTTGCACGTATATGTATGTCTATGCTGCGCTAATAGGAATAGAAATCTAGCATTCATTTTCTTATGTCGTTAACTAAACAATCAGAACAAAAACCAAATGATGCTAAGCATTTTTCTAATAAACATCAGCTATCACGTAAATCAATTAGACACCCGTAAACGTACAAAAACAAGCTGCAACAAAAGAGATCGATCAGATAAGCACCTGAAATTCGATATTGGCAATTTTTACAAGATAAATATGCATGGTTTTTGTCGAGATGATCTGCTCATGCAAAATTAAGAGTAGCAGAAGCCTTGATAAAATTTATTTTGATACTGTTTCTGAAATTCACGATACTCGTTACGTTACAAAAACGTTAGAAAGGAACTTAATTACTGAATGCAGGAGTAAAATTCTCTGCCAGATGATACTCATATGTATGAATACCTGAATCAGCAAACTAAAATGCTACCTTCGCATTTATATCAGTTTTTAGGGCTGTTTTGGCTCAAGAAAAGCCATTTGACGGACCCCTAGATCAGCCATGCTATTCGTTCATGAAAGTAATTGTTAGCGCCATGCCTCAAACCTAGATTTTCCGGCGCTTTGTGCCGTATACCTCCAGCGAAAATATTAACCTCTACAGAAGAATATATTTCAAGCAAGACTTGAACTGCAAAGATGATCATCAATAGCGTTACATACAGATAAATCAGCTGGACTTTCGGTGCTATCTTTGCATATTGAGGAAAGTTGAATACAACTTCTCTCGCATGAAAATTCTTTCCGTGGACGTGAAATCCTACATTATTCTGTTATCGCAGACGAAAAATGGCCGTCACGGATCATCCTGTCGCACTTGCAAAGTGTGTCAATATTATCGTCAAACTCTTCCAACAAAAAAATTCAAAGCACTAAAAAAAAAAATACCAAGCCGTAGTTATCAACATAGAGGAGAATAATCCCAAAATTTTGGGTAAATAGATCAGAACGTGGAATCAAGTCAATCAAAGATCCGATTGATTTCTAAAGTTGCTATTCTTGCCTGTTGAAATCAGGCCGAATTTTCGGGCAATGGAGTGCTGGACACTCTAAAATAATAACATGGCATATCCGAGCGCACCATTTTTCCAACGATTTGCTGACATCAGACCAGACCCAAATTTTATTCACATTTTCGCCCTTTCCATTTTTTGGGAGGTTTAAACGTCAAGGCTAATATTGAGAACGTAGTGACCTCTAGAAATTGTTTTCCTGTTTGATTTAATCTGATAGGGTGAACAAATTCAAATCTGAAAAAATTAGGTGGTGGTCGGCATTATTGACAGAGTTACAGGCTGTTTGAGTTCATGTATTTAAGGATAGGCGAAAGTAAGCCTTCCTTTGAATGTTTCGAATTAGTCTTAGAAGTGTTGAAGGCTGTGACTGAGCGGGGTTACAATATCTTAGGGTTGAGCTTAATTATGTGCATTCACATTGATGCCAGCGCATGAGCTAAGCCCAGATAAATGGAGCAAAAATTGCGGAGCAACAAAACGAGCGGAACATTTTCTCCATTTTCTCAGCTTAGCCCATCATCAATCTGATCGCAAGCAGTGCTGTCGCCACAAATTGAAAACTGAAAAATTTTTTCAAAATATGCAGAAAAATCGCCTTCCGATCGATAAAACCACCTTTTTGGATTCAGCAATATCGAAAACAAGACAATATCATTTTTACAAAAACGATAGTCACCATGTTTTCAAAAATTCAAACATTAAAAATATAACTCCTGTAATAAAAAATCAGTGTTTTAAGTATAAAATCATATGTACCATACCGTTGTTTGATACCGTATAAAAATTCCGTCTACTAAAAATACCTATGATCAGTGTACATTATTCTCTTGAAACATGGTACTTCCTTCAGTAAGCATTTTGCAAAATTTTGAAGGCGCTTCTGACAATAAAGTATAATTTTTAAATGGCGCGAAACGCAAATTTTGAAATTTTAGCTCTCTAAAATGCATTTTTGCATTACAAAAACTAACCGAACCGTGCAGGATAAGTTTCCACCGAAGTAAAGTTCTAGACCAGATTGTCGATAAAAATAACACGATTGGCGCAGCGCGACAAGTTGATAAAGACTAAATCAATCCGGCTCAAACCGGAAAATTTTTGAAGTTTCCTCTTTAAAACACATTCTAACATTACAAAACTTCCAAATGACAACAAGCCCAACAAGTTTTTTATTTCCAAAATTTTGGTTGACAAAAAGAAAAAAGTGAAACAATGGCGTCCGATTGAGGCGAGAAAAATTCAATTAACTCACAAAATAACACATGTATTATTCCCTACAGTATTCTTGTCATTTTGCTATAGATAAAAGCCTTTATGTTGTGGACGGTAAGTATCTCGTTTTGGGATATTATAAAAATGATTGAAATTTCCTAGAAAAAATGGTTGAAAAATGAACTTGAAAAATGTCATTGAAAACAAATCTTGAAATCATTGGTTGGAAAATAAACTGAAAAAAGTCATTGAAAAATCTTGAATTAATTGGTTTAAAAATGAACTTGAAAAAGTTCTGGAAAATAATCTTGAAATAATTCGTTGAAAGATAAAACTTAAAAAAACTCATCAATTAATCTTGAAAAAATTGGTTCCAAAATAGACTTGAAAAATTCATTAAACAAATCTGAAAAAATTGGTTGAAATAAACTGAAAAAGTAAGTGAAAATAAATCTCAAAATAATTCGTTGAAAAATAAACTGAAAAAGTCATTGAAAACAAATCTTAAAATAATAAGTTGAAAAATAAACGAAAAAGTCATCAAAAAAATCTTATAATAAATGATTAAAAAATAAAATTTAAAATTCTCTGAAAATAAATCTTGAAATAATTCATTGAAGAAATTTGAAAAAGTATTGAAAATAAATCTTGAACAGTCGTTGAAAAAATAATTTGAAAACTCGTTGAAAATAAATCTTGAAAAATGGTTAAAATTTATCACGAACGAAAAGTTATACAGTATTTCAAAGGTAATTTTCAAATCTGCAGCCAGCTCCTATTACCCAGATGTGAACTCACTAGATGTCAGTGATTGTGGAGCTCTACACCGCAGTACTCGTTGGGCAACATAGACACGACCCCATCAGACGGCTGGCTGCGTGCGTTCCGTTCAGATCTGTTCTGATCTCACTGTATCTTGCGCCAGAAGGACTACCAAACTGAACAAAGATACGTTCGATGCCCAATCCCCTGTACGTTGAAAACAATTCAAGCAGGGACGATGGCCCATCGCTGCGACTAGCCAAGCCTTGGTGAAAGATCTATTAATACATAGGCAATCAAGCTCTTCCTGTTGGTGAAATTATTACTGGCTCTATGAACTTTGTAATTCCCCCATGTTTTTTAACTCTATAATAATTGGCACCAATGACGAATAGTTGTTGCTAAATGATAGTAAAGTGTTCAAATCAATGTTAAAAATTCATATTCTTGAGGACACGTCTGTTTAAAATTTAAATGAGCTGTTTTATTTAAAAAATACTGAATTAAATTTTGATTTAAGTTATTTAAATAAGATTTATTCACGTATGGGGTCTATGCATTGTGCCATTTAAATGCCAGTAATTGTGCATGATATTTCATCGGGTTCAACAAAGCTGTGACTGTGCCTGAAAACCTCGGTACCCAGATTTGGGCATTTTTCAGCCGCCTGTTGTCCGAAGCAGACCGGATATAGACCAATGAGCTGGGAGATGACCATGATTTCATGCAACCATTGACGAGCAAAATTCGACATGAAAACATTGACCAGCCAGAAACGGTGCTCTGTCTAGGCCAATTCATTCATTAAACTGTTTTCTTCCAAATCAAGTTGGCAATTGCACCATTCTCCACACAACAAACGCCAGAGCTATAGCATTCCACAGTGCTTTCTTGACAATATTCGCTAGTTGGCATTTTCCACCAGCCAGGCACGATAGCATTCCCTCAGCCGCATAGACAAACCATCACGGTGCTGGTGTTTTATGAGAACCCGCGCATGCTCGCCAAAGCTTCACAGAGCCGAGATCGCTACAAGCAACCAGACAGCACAAACCCGTTCCTCGATAGGATTTTGTGCAGCTACACCATTAATGACAACAAAATTATTTCGTCACGACACGACACTGCTAGGCCATTCATTGAAACAAAGGCTTAGATCTGTTTTTGACACTATTACCAGACTTCCAACAACCACATAGTTCGACACACCGATACAGAAAGAAACTACAGTTAACATTGCACAATTCATCGAACCAATTGGAATCCGACGGTCAGGCGAGCCGAGATCGCTTGCAATCCCGTATGACGTTCACAGCCTCTCGGCGAGATTGCACCACTGCACTCCAGTGTGGCAGAATGAGATCATCGTCTTCCCACTAGACCTTCCGTACGGCCCCAGCGCCAGGACCCCTACGGCGCATCGTCTCTAGATGCATGCGGAGAATATACAAATTCAATGGGATCATCACAATCTGTCAAGTTTTAAAAATTCATGTGACCAATGATGAAACAGACCCTTGACCAACACGTTGGTCAATAACAGGAAACAAAAGATTAACACAGCAATATCATATTACAGGCAAGCTAAATTTGTTTAATAGAATAATAACAACCAACATGATTGATGATCAAATGATGATGCTAACCCACTGAAAATCTAGTTATGGCACACAACTGTTGCAACTAAGTTAGACGATGCTAGGTACACCATACAAATTCCGAAGAAAAGTCTGGCCATACTCCATGCACTATCACTGGCACCACAAACGTATTCATGAAAAACTCATTCATGACATCGGTATGTGAACTTAATATCCTTCACAGACTATAGCTATATTACTGAACAACAATTTACCATTACATAATTTTCAGATTGTTTTAAGTGGGATGCTATGACCAAAAAAACAGAGAGACAGAATTTTATAAATAAAGTTTCATTTCTTTTTTTACACTCGAATATTATACACATAATCATTATATTCACCTCTGGGCAGTGACGATACCCTGACACTCTACGAAAAAATGAAAAAACAACGCTGCACGACTCAATCAAGCAAAGAATGAATCAGAACACTGACACGGTGATCTCATGCATTTTCCATAATACTTTCACGAATTTCTGCACAGCAAACAGACACAGACTCAATGATGGTCACCAAAACTGGTACCAACATGAACGACGTTGCATCAGGACGACTAACAAATACCCATTCAACGGGGAAAAATGCATTAATGGAAGATGCCGACTTACAGACCAGGCCTCTGTGAAACAACTGCGATCAATGAAGTTTCATGGTATTTTCTGAACAAGAACAACAAAGGAATCCCATTCAATATTGACAATTCATGGCAATGGCAGACGGACGTATTTCAGAATTTCACTCAGCCTTAATTCAGGGACGCTGGGCATGAAACAAGGCATAATGGAACTGCTGGAACTCAAACTGTCGATCTTTGAAGAGCGTGCTCTCGACAAATGGTAAATCAGATTGCTAGAGAGCAATGTGAACACAGTCAAACCCAGCAATCTAACAGAACTAGTTCAAAAAGCTGATGAACACATTCAGCTACATCAGAACACACATTTGAATATTCTAAACGCCCGGCATTAGAACACCTCGCACCGCTGAGCTGAAACACACAAGATAATCATACCAGAGGATAAACTGGTTCCCTTTGCGTATCCCTCAGCCCATGCAATATCTTCATGATAAATGGCATTTACTGTTGATAAATGACTCCATCTACATTCCTTACACTAGTGTTTGACTTTGACAACTCTGGACGACACGACATGTATTTCGTGCACATTGACTCTTAACTCAACAAACTTGTATTCATCTCTCCTGAACACATTCCTCAGATAACAGTGTTGCAGGTCTGACAACAGGAAACACTGATCTAACCCCATCAAGATGACAAGTATTTCTCTTTCGGCTATAATTTACAATTGAACCTATGACAGTATTCCATTACTATGTTCTATGTAAGAACAATGAACAGAACTCGACACATACGCACAAAAACTATATTCAATCTATCTTGCACCACTCTTCTTTGCATTGCATATGTGAAGATCAAGACAGACATTCGCATATATCTGGAAGCAACATCAGCACCGTAACAATTAATACTGCTGATCACAGGTGGGTTTAACTTGGTTGCTGCGTAATGTAATGTGTACTTCCGCACATAATTTTTGTGGCTGGAATAAAGGCGCCGATTTTTAATATTATAACTGCGCATTATTTATCTCATATCAATTTGGCGTTACGAATTCGCAAAAATATTTACCTGCTGACCTAGAGTACTGTTTACCCCAAGAGATTTTAAAATTCTAAATATTTGACTAAAGGGCAAATTCCGCATGAAGCAATTTTGTTGATCAATTACTTTCAATCTAGCTCACATACCTAAAAACCGGCGAAAACCAGAAACTACCAAATTAAACGTAGTTTTAAACTCATAAATATTTACCCAATGTCTCGAGTTAGCATTAACTCAACTCAGTATATCATAAATATTTTCTCATTGACCTCAAATGACCTACAGGTGACTCATCAGTTATGAATACCTTCAATAAGATTATGAGATGGGTAATAAGCGGAACGATCAGAAGCATACATGCTAAAAGACTTTAATCTCTAGCCTGCAGTGAGCTTAACTACGATCACAACAAGCTGACCACAAAAGGTCAAAAAGATAAGCGTAAAACACCGCCTAAAAGCAGGGAATAAAAGCCGATGACCGCTAATAGAAGTCGTTCAGTTCTAACTCTGCGTTCGCCGGTCCAGTTCGATAGTAGTCGCGCCAAATTTTGATCGTATATTTTCCGTCGCCCATCTGTTAACCGTAAGTTAACTTTTCGCTCTGACTTATTTTGAATCTGCACCTGTCATTTATTCTTGTTCACCCCAATTGTATACTTATATCTATATCGCGCTTAATCAGCTCATTTCTTTTGATCTGCTCTTATTTTTTTCGTAAAATAAAATTAAAGAAAAACCAGTAATTTCTCTTCACTAACAGTCCTCATATACATTGGGCGTAACAAATTTGGCGAGACTGACAGGACAGAGTGAAGACGGAAAAACTCGACGATAGCTACGACGATTGGAATTGCTTGCTTGCTTATCTACTTCATTTTGATTTCTTCGTCTTTGCATGCTCAATAATTCTGTTTCATACTTTTCCTCATTCTTAAAAAATATGGCACTGTTCTACTGTACCTTCGAAAGTTTTCCATATTTTACCTTTCAAGAACCGTTTATTTTTATTGTAGAAGTTAACGATATTTTCCAGTAACTATTTTTTATTCTTTCTAGAAAATTCTCACTGGAGAATTATCGTTTACAGTGTTACTAAAGTCGTATCATAGAAATCCGTTTAAGGGAGCGGAAAAATACGAATAAGTAATACTTTAAGTCGTAGATATAAGCCTGTAAAAAGTAAACAGTGTGAAAATACGACTGGTGAGACACTGGATAGGCGTAGGTAATAAGCGACAAAAAAAGTCGATAAACCACGTAAGCCGGTTATTAGGAGCCCCAAATTTCGCTGAGTAACGGTGTACAACGTTCCTTGGCACCTTTTTTTCCTCTATAAACGGTTATTATTATTGTTAGCGATAGCAGTCGGTGGGAAGAGTTCAAAAATCACCCACATTGAATTGAAATTGAAAGTTAAAAACAGAATTATAGACCTGCAAAATTGATTCAGAAGACGAAAGTAAAATTTCTGAAGAAAATAGTTCAACCGAGAAATCAGACGATTTTACTTTATTTAAAGAGCAAATAGAGAATATTGAAGAATCATTAACAGCGCAACAAAGGCTTCTCAATTCTATTTTCAAAGGATCTTCTTTTTCCCCTAGTGGCTCATTTATATCCAGCACTCCTTTGAGTAAATCATATTTACGCGGTACTAAGGTGCCAATTCAGAGTGATAGCCCAAGTACTTCCACAGTTATCAAAAATCCAAAGTTTTCTCAGAAAGTTTTAGATCGCTTTAGAGATTTTGGTTTTCAAAAATCTACTAAACCACTAACTCATAAAATGGCTAAAGATCCTGAAGAATTAGAAATAACGCTAAGAAGAGCATTTGAAGGTTTTGGACAACCACTACTTCAAGAAATGCAAGATTTGAGAGATTCTATGCGAACTAATGAAAATGCAGATTCCCTGTTACGTCTCGGAACTATATTTAATACCCGACCACCCAAAGCATTTTCTGGGAGTTTCGGTGAAAATTTTAGCGAGTGGTACGAAAAATTTAATAAATATATGACTTTGCAAGGTATAATAAATGCATCATCAGAATATAAGATCGCACTTTTGGAGTCAAACCTTGTAGGACCAGCCCTTGCCACCCTTAATAGCGCACAAAAAGCGATAAGAGAAGCCACCTTTGATGATTTAGTCGATCATTTAAGAAATGCATATCGTGAAGATAAAGATTCTGACATATTTCAACAACTCATCTATGACGCGAAGCAGAGAAAAACTGAAACCGTTCTGGAATTTTCAGAACGTTTAAAACGGCTAGCTAGATCAGCCTACCCTCAATTGGAGACAAGAAATCAGGAAACTATAATAAAACCCATTTTAATAAGAGGATTATTACCGAAAATTTATGAAGGAGTGAAATATCAGGATTTTCCGACTCTTTCTGATGTAGTAAAGAAAGCCTCTTTTGCAGAAAGTCAGATCTTCAGAGAGAATTTAGTAGATTACCCTACTTCTTCAAATACCCATAATATACCTTATAACTTATCTATTCAGTCCGATCGAGAAAACGCCATGGATCGTGAATTGAAAGAGATTAAAAGTTTGGTCACCGAGGCGCTTGGGTCACGGCGCCGCTGTTTCATTTGCGGCCGACGTAATCACGAGACGAGAATGTGCCGTTTCCGAAATTCTGAAAATTCGCCCGCATTATGCCAAAAATGCGGTCAAGCCGGACATTTCGCATACGCTTGTCCGCAAAATTTTGGTAATTTAAATCATGCTGAATATCCCGTACACAATAAAATAAATAAAAATAATTATGAAAATAATTCGCGTAGTAGATCCTATTATGATACTAATCATAGAAATAGTGATGGATATGCAAATAATCGATTACGTAGTAATAGTATAGAACGTAACGGTAATGTAAAAATGCATTATGCGGAAAATAGGAACTCAACACCCGAAAGAGAGAGACCCAACACTCCCAAAAATGAGAAGAAAAACGTACGCTTTCACACGAATTCTAATGAAGCTGAAATATATGACCATAAGTATCTCACACAGGAAAATAATGAAAAATGTGGAAATCTCTGTTTTTTAGACGTGGACGATGATTCCCTTCTCCCAAAAGTGAATATAGAAGGAAACGTGAATACTATACATTTTCCCCCTCCCCAGAAAATCAAGACGATAACAAGCCCCCAAGAAACGGATTTGAGCCAGGAAGTTTCGGGCCATTTAGCGCCGTCAACAATGGAATTGAGATAATCACGATTAGCGATGATGAGGAAATCGCCAACGACGCAACATCTCGCGATCCCCCAAACGACCCTGATCAACCATTCTATGCAAGCGATTATCTACATGCCCGGGACCCAAAAAACATAAGTGAAAACGACTCCGATATTGAGGATGTTTTTGAGATCGAAAACGAAAATGATCCGTATTTCAAGCTATCTTTAGTAACTACTGAAAAAGACCCTAAAATGGTCGAGTTGATTATAAAGAATCTGATGCCGATAATAACCGAAAATGTTTCCATACATTTCGCACAAGGGGATAATGTTCCAGGGCCACGTCGTACGCAGAAAAGAGCTAAGTCGCTGTTCGAATTCATACCGGAGTGCACTTGTCATTTGTGCCCGATCCATGATGCACGACGTAGCGACTCAGCGCCGCCGATTTTGGAGAAGTCGCAAGGCAAAGGAATCAAGGAAAGCGAGCGAAAGGACGAGGCAAAGAAAAGCGGAATGAAATGGGACCGCAGTGAGGCCGAAGGTAAGTACATTTCAAACTTTTCGACTATTTTGAAGATAATAATGAATTTATTCTTCATAACATTTTTTGGTAGAAATTTTACTTATTTAACAAATTCCGTGTTATTTGCGTACGTCAATGCATTAAATGTCTTGTGGCAAGACTTTTTTCTTATTACAGAAAATAATTATTTAATAAACCGTAAAAACTTGACATCCATTTATTATAAATATCTCAAGATAAAAAGTCATTTTATTCGTTTAACATTTTATAAATATAATGCACTGGCAAAAATCACAATTAGATTCTCCCTTATTCTTATTAATGTCTATAATGTTTATTTATTATATATTCATTATAATTACACCAGTATATTTCGTATTCACTTCGTTATGCCCAATTATCTTTTACTGTACAAAAGCTATCGATCATACGTATCAAAAACCCTAATTTCTTATAGAATAAAAGTGGTGCATCAAGCAACCATGCCGATATTCTCAAAAATTAAATCCCAAAAAACATTACTCCAAAAATTTAATTACGCTAGTTCGTTTGATCAAAATAGAGAAAACGTTCCTTTGAATGACCCCAAAATGAGCTCTTTATTTTACCCTATAAAAATATATTGCAGAACAGAGTTAGTTTTGCAATTCAAATATCCTATACCATCGAATTTACAGAAGTGTCGGCAGATGATGACAAGGAATAAGCTCGTGGAAAAAAGCACGAAAAATTGTCGGTTGGCGAGTATTTATAATAGCCACGGCAACGTTGGAAGAGATAATGATTTAAGCTATGATTCTTATTTCAATCTTTATATCCTTTCACTGATCCATGCCTATTATCATGCTATCACGAATTTGATTAAGGAACGTGACGTAAATAATTCGCGTTGTTTTAAACTTGATTATGCTATGCGTTTTATTTACTCTTCCTTATAATAATGCAAGTCAATTTCAAATTTGTGGAAGCAGTACTAGTGGGCATCCCATAAATTTACCCCGAACTGTGAAGTGTCATCTTCCGGAGGGACCCCTAGTAAAGCCAGAAAAAGGAAAAATAACTATTTATACCCCATGCTCAATACCTAAAAATACGAATGCTACAAAATGTTTTATCATAACGCATACTAAATGTTCTTATATGGGATTTTTTGGATCCCGCGGAATAATTGCAGAAAAAAAGCTATATCATCGGTAGCTTTTGATGTATGCAAAGATGCTTATCGGACTAAATTTTATCTTGGTACGAGAATTAAAAATGGATGAAAATGGATTTTGGTCAACTAATCACCCCCTAATCGTCCATTTCCAATGGTGTTGCTCTGAAACTTGTTCTTCAGTTTCTAACTTCCTTATTGAAGAAGGTCAAGTAGCCAGTTGGGACGGAGACACAATCATGTCCGACCTAGGCGACTTAAGTACATGTAGACCAATATATGGAAATTGTAGAGCACATGATAGCACAGTGATGTGGAACGGAGACGAATTTAAAGACGTCTGCCCATATGTATTTAAAGGAACTTATGTAGCACAAATTAGTTTACCGTATGTTGTAGTCGATGAATTACAATCTGCGTTTGCGATACACAGACAATATGCTAAATGCCATGAAATTGAGCGTGCGTTTAGCACTGAACAAGGAATCTTAGTACAGATACATGCACCTGTCATGAAGAATAATAGTAACTTGAGGCCTATTACGCAGAATGGGACAATTTTCTATGACCCAGTTAACCTTAAGTTAAACTATCTTGAGTTTAAAATATTAAAGATAGAATCCTCAGCGTTTCGTCGGATTTGGTTAGAATTATGTGGAAATTTGCAGAGACATGTCGACATTGTTTGGCAGCTAATGTATATTGATCCTACAATAGGAGTACGAGCATTCTTTCGAAGAACCGATATTATAAGTGAATTTTCTGGTGATGTCTTAATGATATGGGCATGTAAAAAGGTTAACGTCACAAAGATCTATACAGACTATAAAATAAATGGCACGTGTTTTAAGTACCTCCCTGTCGAATATCAAGGTTCAATATGGCTTTCATTACCCGGAAGTATTGATCTTGTACACTTTTCTGAAACAATCGATTGCATGTATAAGAAAGTCGAAATATTTCGATACAAGGATAAGTGGATTACTAATTCAGGGATTATACACGTATCTGACGTTCCAATCGAATTAAATTGGGAACAAAATAACTCTATTTTTCAGTTTAATACACCCTCTGTCTTTCATGATCGTTTAGCATCAGGCGAACCTACATTTGGGCTTTTCCGTAATTATTTATATAAAACGGAACGATTAGAGCAAACACTTAATCGTTTAGTAGACTATACGTCACAAATGTCACTTCAGCCTGGAGCCGTTTATGAAATCTTAGCTGGTGTCGGAAAAGACATCAAAGAGACACTAACAGGCACTGGAAATGCTATCAAAAACGTAATAAGTGGGACACAAGCGAGTTTTACTTCAAATTTTACAGCTATCCTGAAAGGTCCAATCCAGCTACTTATAAATTTACTTTTATTGGTAATCGTAATTTTGATAATCAGATATTTTGCGTATCTCTACATGATAAGGCAAAAGGTGAAACATAATTTAACTCTCCCTACAAACGTCGTTTCACCCCACCCCGAATCTTTAGGTCGAACTCTTTGGAGATTGCTTAAATTAGATAAAGCTAACAAAAACACCAGAAGTAAACCTACAGTAAACTGGAAAAGAAATTTAAATGAACCACAGGAATCCTCAGTAATAATAGCAGCAGTGAATACAGAAAATTTGCGAACGCCTCATATCCATGCAACAATTAATGATTGCAAGAATCTTATGGCTTTACTTGATACGGGAGCTGTATTTTCCTTATTGGATAAAGGAGTAGCTGATACAATTCCAAATTTAAAAATCTATGACACTAATATTAAACCATTAGCAGCAAACGGCGGGATAATACCAGTAAGCGGATCTACCCTAATAAATGTCAAACTGGGTGATGTAAGTGAAACTATACTAGTCTATATACAAGCCAATTGCTCAGCAAATTTAATTCTAGGGACAAATTTTCTGAACAGATTCCCTAATATACATCTGAATTGGAAAAATTCAACAGTGCGTTTTCGAGAAACTTATATTCATTGTGAAGGTATGCATTACAATGCACCAGAAAGGAGAAGCACCGTCATTTTAGCCAATGATGAAATAATTCCAGCACGTACTACTGGAATTATATATGGCAAAATCCCTCTCCTTTATGCAGAAAATGGAACTGTAATCTTTACACCAAAGGAAAATAATCGAGATAAACACCTACAAATGGCTCATGCAATATGCACCATTTATAAAAGCCTTATACCGGTGCAAATCATGAACCCAAGGCCATATAGTATAAAAATGTTCCGAAATACACATCTCGGGACAATACAAACATATACGAATTCATCTGGAACCACAGAAAAACCACAAATATTCAATATTAATGATATTAATGATTGGATAGAAGAAAATGCTAACATCTCACAAGATTTGTTACCTGATGAGCGACGCAAAATAATAACGATATTACAAAAATTCCCTAATTTATACGCTCATGATGAAACAGATTCAGGAAAGACCAACTTAATCGAGCATCCAATTGATACGAGCAATAATGCTCCAGTCCGAAAGTACCCTTTTCGAACAGCCCCTAAAGAAAAAGAAACCATAAGCAATGAAGTGAAGAATCTTGAAGCTAAAGGAATAATCCGACCTAGTTCTTCACCCTGGTCCACAAATGTTGTTCTCGTCAGAAAGAAAGACGGAAAACATCAAATGTGCATCGATTTCAGAGGATTAAATGAAATAACAAAGAAAAATGTTTATCCTTTACCACGAATAGATGACATTCTTGATACTCTAAAAGGCATGAAATATTTCACTACTTTAGACCAAGCTAATGCGTACTTTTCAATCCCCATAAGAGAACCTGACAAAGAGAAAACTGCTTTCATAACACCCATAGGCCTATACGAATTTAATTATCTCCCTTTTGGTTTGTGCAATGCACCCGCATCTTTTTCTCGACTGATGGATATTATCTTATCAGGTCTACAGTGGAATATCTGTTTAGTCTATCTTGATGATGTTTTAATTTTCGGTAAAGACCATGATGAACTTTTAGAAAGATTAGAACAAATTCTATCGCGACTGGACGAAGCCAAGATGAAGCTACGTCTTTCAAAATGCAGATTCTCCTATGAAGAAACTTTATATCTAGGATATAAAATATCGGCGAATGGAATTCTTCCAGATGATACAAAAATAAATGCAGTTAAAAATTTCCCGAGGCCAAAGAATACGAGAGAAATTAAATCGTTCCTTGGGTTGATATCATATTATCAAAAGTTTATCCCAAGTTGTTCACGATTTGCCGAACCGTTGAATAAATTATTGAGAAAAGGACGACAATTCACATGGGAAGTCGAACAAGAATGTGCATTCGAAGAATTGAAAAGAAAATTAATTCACCCACCGATCCTAAAACATCCCGATTTCAAGAAAATATTTATACTACAAACAGATGCCAGTTACGACGGCATAGGTGCAGTATTGTCTCAAATCCAAGACGACGGTTTGGAAAATCCAGTGGCTTATGCCAGTAGAGCATTAAAAAATGCTGAGAAAAATTACCCAGTAACAGAACTAGAAACCCTAGCCGTAGTGGAATTCGTTAAATATTTTCGCCCCTATTTATATCAACAAGAAGTAATAATAGAAACAGATCACACTGCTGTCAAAGGCGTTTTAGAGAAACCGAATCCTTCCTCTAGAATTGCCCGATGGGGACTCGCTTTAGCAGGAACCAAAATCACCGTGAAACCGAGAAAAGGAAATAAGAATCAAAATGCCGATGCCCTTTCACGATTCCCAAATCAAAGTGAAATATCTTACTTTGATATTGACGATAATAAGTTGGTAAATGAACCATATAAAATTCTTACTAACCGCTATATAGATAATGACAAAAATCATAATGACGAATACCCAAAAATTGACATTAGTGATCTCCAAATAGAAGACACAGAATTAAAAACCTTTTTTACGAAAAACGAACTCGGAATGGACTACTCAGTAGAAAATCAAACACTCTTTAAATTAATTGATGGCATGAAGAAAATCGTAATTCCCCAAAAACTAAAAAATCTCATCATATATACTCATCATGACGATACATTTGCTGGACATTTTGGAGCCAAGAAAACATTTTCCTTAATTTCTCATAAATACTACTGGAAAGGTATGAAAAAAGACATAATTGAATACTGCAAAACCTGCCACAAATGTCAGAAAAACAAAGCAACCCGGAAAAAGATTGTAGCTAATCTAAAGCCAATCACCTCTACAGGACCATTTGAGCGCATTGCAGTAGACTGCATGGGTCCACTAAGCCTTACAGAATCCGGAAATAAATACATTGTCGTATTCATTGACTATTTTACGAAATATATTGAAGCTTATGCTACTCCGGATATAACCACACAAACAATTGCAAAACTATTTGTTACACAGATAGTATGCCGTCATGGAGCTCCCCAAATATTACAGTCAGATAGAGCAAGCGATTTCACCTCACAACTTATGGCAGATATCACTCAGATTTTTAAGACACAAAAAATTCATACCACAGCTTATCACCCAATTGCCAATGGCGAGGTAGAAAGAGCAAACCAAACCTTGGCCACCCGTATACGAATGTATCTTGAATCAAACAAGACAGACTGGGATGAACACCTACCATACGCCGTATTTGCCACAAATATCCATGAAAACGAAACAACAGGCTATAGCCCCTTTTCACTCATGTACGGTAGAATCCCCAAACTTCCTATTGATACGGTTTTGAATTATAACAAACCATTTTACCTTATTGATGCTGAATCATATGATTTAGAAGTTAAAAAGCATTTTTCCGAATCTCTGAATAGAGTCCAGAGACAAATTGAATCATCGCAAAGACGATATAAAACCCTTTATGATAGCAAAGCTCAGAATACCATTTATCACATTAATGACATGATATTATTAGAAAACGAAACAATTTCACGAGGAACCCCTAGAAAATTCCTACCAAAATACTTAGGACCTTTTCGAATCACAGAAATCCAATACCCAAATATACAAATTGATCTTGGGAACGGAAAAACAACTACTATCCATGTAAACCGCACAAAGAAATATTTTGTTCGCAACAATCAAGAAATGGAAGAAAGTCCAAGCTCAGAAACAATCAAGCCCTTACGAACAATCACTCAACAGCCAACACAACTCCCGAAGCACAGCTATTACTTACGAAGTACAACCACTCAAAAATCAAACGAGGACATTTGATTTTTTTAGAGAGAGCGTGTCACACAGAGTGAATTTTAACTTTTAATTTTACTTTCGTAATATATGTACTTCCGTACGCTAATTTACTTTGTAAAGCAGGATAAAAGCATAGGTACTTTTAATGTTATAACTGCGCGTTATTTATCCATATCAATTTGGCGTTACGAATTTGCAAAAATATTTACCTGCTGACCCAGAGTACTGTTTACTCCAAAAGATTTTAAAATTCTAAATATTTGCCTAAAGGGCGAATTCCGCATGAAGGAATTTTGTTGATCAATTACTTTCAATCAAGCTCACATACCTAAAAACCGGCGAAAACCAGAAACTACCGAATTAAACGTAGTTTTAAACTCATAAATATTTACCCAATGTCTCGAGTTAGCATTAACTCAACTCAGAATATCATAAATATTTTCTCATTGACCTCAAATGACCTACAGGTGACTCATCAGTTATGACTACCTTCAATAAGATTATGAGATGGGTAATAAGCGGAACGATCAAAAGCATACATGCTAAAAGACTTTCATCTCTAGCCTGCAGTGAGCTTAACTACGATCACAACAAGCTGACCACAAAAGGTCAAAAAGATAAGCGTAAAACACCGCCTAAAAGCAGGGAATAAAAGCCGATGACCGCTAATAGAAGTCGTTCAGTTCTAACTCTGCGTTCGCCGGTTCAGTTCGATAGTAGTCGCGCCGAATTTTGATCGTATATTTTCCGTCGCCCGTCTGTTAACCGTAAGTTAACTTTTCGCTCTGACTTATTTTGAATCTGCACCTGTCATTTATTCTTGTTCACCCCAATTGTATACTTATATCTATATCGCGCTTAATCAGCTCATTCCTTTTGATCTGCTCTTATTTTTTCGTGAAATAAAATTAAAGAAAAACCAGTAATTTCTCTTCACCAACAGTCCTCATACTCCATTGGGCGTAACACCTTATGCACCTAAAAAAGGACCCCTAATATATTTTTTGTAGGTTCGATTTTTTAAAGGATAGATAAATAAAAATCAGGATGTACACTTTCTTTTTTAGACTAAATAATAAGTTTGTGATAAGCACATAAAGTTTTAGTATAACGTTGTAAGATATACAAGGCTTGGACAGTTTTTCTCGTTCTATCTTAACTTGGCGCATGTCTTATGCTGGCGCACATCTTCACTTGGCGCCTATCTAGACTTGATGTTTTTTTGTTTTCTTGTCTCAACATGGCGCCTATTTTTAGACTGGCACATGTCTTTACTTGGTGGCTATTGTTACTAGTCTCAACTACGCGCCTATCTGAACTTGGCCTGTGTAAACTTGGCGCTAAATAAAAAATGTATGAGGATCGGCTGGATGATAATAATGTATGCAGGGGATGCGCATGGGGAATATGGGGATATGCAGTCCCTCAGAAACCAAAATACTCTCCCGGAATTCAATCATTTTAATGTTTTTTGTTTGTTTCTCAATTTGTTGATGCCAATGGATTGAAACGTTGAAAAATGGTGTTTTTCACCATGCACACCATTTTTAAGGCCATTTTTTGACCTTCGAAAAATCATGCTTCCCCAGAACTTTGCTGCTGCTCACATATGGATATGCCTAGATTTTTTGTGCAATTTTGGTCAAAAAGCGAAATTGCAGTGGGTCCCCCTGCAAAACTTGCTGTGTACATGTCTGATTGTAATTATATTAGTGTAGATAGTGTATCTACACGTGTTCCGTGATCTCGAGTGGAACTCTTTTTACCCTTCAAAATTGACCCAATATTTGCCAAGTTATGCATTCGGCTCGCTAGCTAAAAAAAAGGCGAATTTTCGCCATTGGACCAGGAGATCGACCGTATGGAAAGCGGTGGCGATTTAGCTACTCCACCGTCATTGGTCTCACTAGCAAAAACACATATGTATGTTTGAGGTGCGCAATGTGAGCTAGCCTGCAGTTTCAATCAATATTCCCTTTTTCTATTATATCCAAAACATAGGCAACATGACCGCTTTTCCAGTTAAGCCTGTGATGAGATCGGAAAATATCGATATTGTAAATGAGACACTGACTATCTTAATTTTATTGGTCAATTTTTAAGTCACGCCTATTCTAAACTTCACCGTCATGAAACTTTGCTGTTACTAAGCATGTTTCTTGCCTCAAGAATATTTGTTGTGTTATTCTATTTGTTTGATGTCGTCTCTTAGCTGTACAGTTTGCTTTGGTGCTTTTTTACAATTGTCGTTTTTGTTTTATTCTTTCTGTGTATATAAAATTAGCAAAATTAGCTTCCTAGTGGTGCATTATATCACAGGTAGTTCGGCACCAGTGGTTGCCTTTTAAATATTATTTGGATTACTTTAATCAGGTGAATGTTTTAGATTGTTTTCTTCTATCAATAATTCAATCACTCAATTTTCAAAACAAAAATCTTAAAAATTATTTCATAATCTTTATGTAAGATGACTGGCTGTCCTAGAGCTCTTTGTTGTTGTTGTTTCCAACGTCCAGCATGCTACTAGGAACCAAAAACGTTTTGGATTCTGAACTGAAGTGGTGAAGAAGTTAAAATTACAACTTGAGAATTTTATTAAGTTTTTAATCCCAAATGGTTGTTGTTTTTGTATTTGCCGGACATGGTTCCGTTGATCAAATAGCGTTATTGAGTCGGCTGCAAGTCATTGTTAATATGTAGCTGTATCCGCTCCTTAGTTGTGCAAGTTTGGCTCAGCAGCAACATGTAAGATTTGTTTTCTTGTGTAGTCGATGTTTGGTGGGCGACGGAATATGAAAGGGTTTGGTTTGATAAAGCAGTGTCGGCTGGCAATCACTGCCTTCTTGTGGTGATTGTTTTGACATTGGTGAAGTGTCGTAAGTGGAGGTAGATTTCTTAAGCGTCGTTGAACTCTAGTTTCCGAGTACATTTTAAGTGTTGGTTTGAGCCGGAAATTTCTCTGACGTCGGCAAGGTGGCCCAGGACAGCCGAATAACTGCCTGCATGGATGGTTGTTATGCAGGCATGCGACAAAATATTGGTCAGCCAACAGTTGGTTGTGATCCGATACAGATAGCATTCTGGTTTCGCTATGCAGGTGTTCGATGGACAGGAATTGAAGGCAACCGGTGGCCAAATGGAGCGCCGTATTTTGACAGCCTTGCAGTATTTCAAAATTAGATGTTTTAATTGATGGCGTCCAAACTGGTGCAGCATAATTCAAAATTTAACGACCAATGGCCATGTATGTTAGTATTGTTTCTTTTTGTGCACCCTAAGTTTGTCCAGTCAACGCTTTCAAGATGTTTGTTGCGTTTTTGAACTTTTGTTTGATTGTCTTGGTATGGCGGTTGAACAATGGGCTAGGATCAAATGTGATACTCAAAATTTTCGGATATTTTTCGGTTGGCAGATGTATGTTGTTGATGGAGATGTTGAGTTGCAGCAAATGTAGTTTAGTTTTAGGAGTAAATGGTGTACTTGTTGATTTTTTGGTAGAGATTGTGAGATGGCAGTTAATGAGGAAGGTAGTGAGTAGAAGTAGATAGTTGTTCAACCGGTTTTCCATATTTCTAATTGTTGGGTTGCTAGTGAACATGGTTATATCGTCTGCATACAAAATCACTTGGATTTCCGTTTGCAATGTCGGCAAGTCACGGACATATGTGTTGAATAAGGCTGGTGAAATCACAGAGCCTTGAGGCACGTCCATTATAGTGATTATACTTATTGATCTCACATTGCGGAATATACATATTCGCTTCTCTTCCTTGTAAATAAGCTGCTATCCAGCGGCGGGTCCAGCCAGGCAAGGTCAAGTTGACCAGAATTTTCTGCAGCTTGGTGTGATCCACAGATTCATAGGCTTTGCTCGGATCCAGTGCTACTGCTATTGTTCTTTTTGCCAGTTTTGGTAGGTTGAAACTTTGGCATATTGCTGTTGTAAGGTGCAAGAGGGCAGACGTAGTTGAATGGCCGGTCTGAAGCCGTGCTGGTGTACGGCAGGCGGTAAATGATTGATAATGTGTATTGCAAGAGTAGGCGTTCCATTATTTTTGCAAGTAGGACACAAAAGCGAGATAGGTCGGTACAATGATGCAGCATTAGGATCTTTGCCAGGTTCCGGCAAGGCGATTATGATCAAACATTTCCAAATCAAAGGCAAAATGGTCATCTGAATGGTCATCTGACCTTGCGTGTAGGGCCGGGATTACTTAATTACTCCTGAGTTAGGTACCTAGGCGTAGCTGCCATTTTTAAATTTTTTAACTCCATTTTTTAAGCCGTAAGTCTTGAGGGTCATTTGGTTGAGTTTGGCGTTTTGCCCTAACAGCCTGACCAGCGCTAAGTGTAGCCAGGTACCTAAGTAAGCCCCGTAGGTATGTTATATGTCGTTTCCAAGTTCATTTAAGTACGGAACAACCTCTATAACTTACATTGGAGGTCTCAAAGGATGTTAGCTGCAACCGAGCCAGTCATTCATCATGAAAAAATTATTTTTCTACCCAAACATAATTATTTTTGGTGATCTAAATGTGTAACATTTCGTCCGTGCTGTTGTTGTATTGTCCGCATCATGGCATTGCGCATTTTGGTTAGGCGTTCTTGACAAAAAATTTATGTATAATTGGCGTAGTTGTTTACATTTTTCTATTCTTCATATACCCTGATTCAATGACGTTTTTTGCCACACAAATTTTCTTACGTACTGCTTGCATCTAATAAACTTAGGTATGTACTCGAAAAACCTCCTTCTAAAAGGGTCATTTTCGAAAAAAAATTTTTTTGGATATGAAGATAGCTGATTTTTTCATACCTAACGTTTCATTTTTGAACATTTCCATTTTTCAAAAAACGGGTGGTAAGAAAATTCAATGCCACGCCTCTTACAAGAAAGCGCCACCACCGCCATTCTGGCACATCAAACACAAAATGGACAAATAAGTTCCTCCAGTTAAAAACTAGTTACTAGCGTTGCAATTACTCTTTAACAAGCTGAATTTTTACTAGTATACCGGTGAAATGGGTTGCAACATATTTTCTACAAGCTCCTTTTTCTACTAGAATACTAGTGATTTGGGTTGCATTGACTTTTTAACAAGTTCATTTTTTTACTAGCTACAAGTGCTCATAAACTAGTCCTTTATCATGCTGGTTTATGAGCGCCGGTCCCACCAACATTTTCTACAAGTCTTTTTCCACAAGCTTGTGAATAAAAAGGCGCTTTTCTTCACAAATATTGAGAGGACGGTCTAAGATAAGCTGGTGATTCATTCATTCTGCTAAATGTATCCGATTTAGTATTCTTTGTCGGAGAGTGACAATGAGATTTATGTTAGAAAGCGTCTAAGATTTATTCGACCTAGAATAAATTTTGATTTAGATGTTCTCCGGAGCGATTTAGATTTCCAAGGAGAACATTTGAAGATACTTTTGTAATTTTTGCCAGTTTGCCCCAAACAGACCCCGGAATATAGTTGTTGTCCATACAACTCTTTTCCTCTTTAAATCGGATTGAGTTCATCCCCGTACTAATTCAAAAAATATAATTGTGCTGTCAAAAGTGACTAAAGTCAGTTTAAATCAACGAAAATACAGAACAAAATTAGTTAAAAAATCATTCTACTGAAGAAGAATTTTTAGTGCGACTGATGGCTTAACTTTCAAACCGCACCACTGCCAAGATAACAACAAGATAACAACAAGATAACTCAATAACGTTGAATTAATTGTTTCTCTTTCTAACTTTCAACTGAAACATTTTCCTCTCACTTGAACTACTTAAAGACAAAGAAGTTGGCGGTTTGTACGCTCCTAAATTTATTTGGTACAGTATTAATGAGTTCTCTCTAAAAGGTATTTCTAAATACCTAGGGTTCTTATTCTTGCTAGGAAAATTATGTTTTTTAATCGAATTATTCGCTAGAATTGCTCTCCAACCTCAACTTCCATTGAATCCTTGACTGGCAGCAGACACGTAACTCTAGGGGGTAGGGGGAATTCGATCCCCTCCCCCAAATTTCAGAAAAAATCGGGAATAGAGGACTTTTCAGACGTTATTTTGTTTTATTTTTGGCTTTTTTGGGCTTAGTCGCCCAAAAAATTGGTGTTGGTCCCCCTTGAAATAGGACGGCCAGTGACGTGCCTGATTGGCAGTCCAGTTATAGCGGCAGATTCCACCCGATTATATCTGAAACTTTTTTCGTCAACAGACCTCATCCTTCATTGCCTTTGCCCATTTTTTATTTATTTTTCTTAGCAACCAATGCCTTCTAAATATCAGGCCTAACAGTATCACGAACGTAAGAAAATTCAGCTTTGGGGGTGGGGAGAATTAGAGCCAATACTTTTGCCAAATTCGAAACTATCTTGCCAAGATTTGCTTCGGATCTCCTTTTGTTAGGACATCACTGAATTTACCTAATAATACATTTTTCTCCTCAATCTTTGAGAGCGACAATAATTTAATCTTTTCTATATTTGCTACTTTAGGCATAATAAAATGTCAACCAACTAGTTAAAAACAACTTGTAAATACAGCGACTAGTTAACAAGTGTTCGTTGCAACCCGATGATGCCGACTAGTGGAAATTTTTAAATAGCTTGTAATCTTCTTACTTGTAAGTTGTAACTTGTAACATGTGACCACTGGTAACTTGTAACTTGTAACAAGTAACTAGGAACGATTCATTGCAACCGCTTTCAACTGGACTAGTGAAAAATTTTTTTCTACAAGCTTGTAACTGGTTATGAGTTACAAGTCATTGGTGCAACTGGGCCCGGATGATGATCAACGACAAGCTAGTACTCATTCGAGAAACGAAAATACAGCTGATGCCTCTAGCTTAAAAATTTTTCTGACAAAACGGTTGTTAATAACAATCCTAATTTTCGCTCAACTTATTACCTTGAAAATGGTTCTAAATTACCAATTTGTGCTTTCGATATCGAAAGAACCATTTCTCAATGACAAAAAGATGAGGAAAATCGCCTTAATCCACTTATTTCTGAGCGAATTCTTTACTGATTTACTCGAAAATATACAGCGAATGAAAATCAGTATGCGCATTTATCGTCACATATTGAGCAGTCTGATTTCGAAAGGCGCAAGAAATGCGTTGAATTAATGATAAAATTGATAATTTATTGCCTGCAGCTTTGTCTCCTGGTCGCTAAGAAGGCGTATCAGTCTCAGCAATCAAATACTGACGAAAACTACAATTAATGACGTTCCTGTTGAATTACCTAAGTGACGCAATGAACAACCAGAGTATGCTGAGTTCGTTTCCGATATAACCGAATATTCACCCTCAAAATTCGATCTCAACCTAGAGTCGAACTCGCATCTGAAAAAACTTTTGTACCTATTTTACCCATGAGTGAGCGCCCACCTGCTAATTTCGCATCCATTCCTTCACATATAGCCACGCAGCAATTGCAAAAACCTATTTCTGGAGACTATATTTGCTAGCATTTTGCGGCAGTCATTAAATCAGCTAACAGCTTGATTTGTACCTAATTCTGCGAATAATATGTCTCAATCATTTCCAAATCCCCGCCCTTGCAATATTTTCCTTTTAATGCGGAATACGTGCCTTTACAGCATGCTTCAAATTCAAGAAATGATGTTTCACCACCACAGAGTAATTTATTACCTCCTAACGGTGAGTATATACCCATGAATGATGATATAAATTTGCAACCTCCAAAACGACGTCGCGTCACATTTTCTGACTAGGAATCTAATAATTCTCAGCGTGCATATTTACCGTTTAGCAGGTTGTCATTGCAGCTACGCGTCGCGTCGCAATAATTCAGATTCATCTTCATCATCAATTGAAGTGTCATCGTTTGCAGACGCTTTAAATCGTGCCCGTTTTTGCAACAAATGCATATTGCAGTTGCGAGTAGAAAATCTTTTCAAGGTGAAAAAAACGGACATGCGTAAATTTTTACTGAATTTGAAAGATTGGCTAATGTTTATAAAATCGATAAAGGAGAACAAGGCTGAATTTTTACCATCATTTTTGACGCTTATGCGTTGAGCCTATATGAAGCCCTACCTGCTGAGGTGCGTCAATCATATTTGAAAGCTAAATATGCTATGATAGCTGAGTTTTGCCCACTCTATCATGATACATTCTATGATCGCTTTCTTGAGCATAAGCGGCAGCCAAATGGAGTCTAAGCAAGCACACATGGGCGTGGGGGATTTGGGGGTATGCACCCCCAGAACTTGAAATACCCTACCCCAGAAATCAAAATACCCCAGAATACGAATTTGAATTTTTTGCTTTTTCAGCGATTGTTTCGATGCCATTGGATAGTGCTTTCGATGAGAAGCTGTCGAAAAATGATGTTTTTCGCCATCGACCACTTTTAAGATCATTTGTTGACCTTTAAAAATTTTTTTACCCCCTCCCCACCGAAATTTCTGTGCTTTTTTTTAAATTTCATATGTGTGCAAGCATATTTTCTTGCGATTCATCAAGAATTAAAGCGCGTTGCAAACTCAAATTGAGGTGGATTTGCCACAATTTATTTCAATACTTAGGCCCCAATTAAAGCGCGGTTTACTATCTGAAATTACAACTGCAGCATATGAAGCGAGCCCCTGAAGCTCTTTTGCACGACTTTTTGCATAAGGCAAAATGTGCAGAGTTTGCTAATTGCCGGTTCGGAGCGAAAAAAAGCACTAACACCTTACATGTTGGCAATTGCCACCCCAACAGGTTGTGCTTTGCCTGAGGAACCAGCGCGTTTTGCGAAAATTTCGATTCTGATCGCTCCATATAATTCGCTCAAACCGCACTGAAAAATGACAAAAATATATCGCTAAAATATTGCACATACTGCAAAAGAAACGGTCACACACAGAAGAGTGTTTTATACAGCAAAAGCATTGCAATTAGATGAAATTGCGCAACAGTCGAGAAACGAATTTGCGCGCATCCTCGCAGTTAATTGCATTCATGGAATCAATTTAAAATTATCATAATGGTCAGCCTTCATTAAGCTAGATATTGCGATCAAAGCCAAAATCGCCAACTATGTTGCAAAATTCTGATGTACGTTTTGATTCGAGATGCTCGAAGCTCAATTTCTCACGCACTAATCATTATGACTCAAAACTTTCGAGATCAGCACTTTGATAATCGTTTTCTACCTTATGATTATCGGCAATATAGCCCATACATGAGTTATCTGCCAGAACAATGCACTACTTATTATAACTCTCCCTATCGTTGCACACAAAATTATCTATCTCGCGTTACATGTATGTAGCTGATTACCAGGCCCCTCAGATTGTTACCCCTCTGCGACCGCCCGTTCCACCTAAAAATGATGTAAACATGGTTTACCTCAAAGTCACCCGAGGCTGAAAATCGTGAAGAAAGTTTCGCATCATATGATTTTTGAGGAATATGAAAGATTGCAGAGACAGCTAACAGTTTATGAAAAATTGAGTGAATTCTCCTACCATTAATGAGGATACAAATCTCCGATAGTAAGCCATGGTGGTACAACTTTACCTACCATCATCGCAGAAATCCATGGCATAAGACTACCTGCACTTATTGATACCGGTGCGCACATAACTATCCATGAACACACGATTTTTGCGCCAGTGTCAATCATCGACAAGCTGCCAGAAGACTTACTTCTTGGCTTTGATTTTACCATTCCACACTGCTTTGAGTAAATTCCAATAAAAGAAGTGCACTTATTAACAGTATAAAATTAAATCTTTTGTGCCTAGCAAAATTACAATTTCTAACCAACCCAAGCGCAAAAATTGCATGCCACATCTGTGTTCATGTATCGAATTTCATAACCAATAACTGTTCTGCCGCGTCATGAAATAGTTACACCAGCTATGTTAGTCACGATTCTTGTGATGCAGACAACGCACTTTTTGAACCTAATCCTAATTTCATGCGAAAAGTTCACTTTCTGTTGCTCCCTTATTGTTGACACTCGACTTTTTCGTTTTTCCATTTGCGATTTTGTAATATCTCTAAATCGCCAGTTCAAGTCGACACAGGAGAGGTTGTTGGCTCTTCAACACCGGATGTAGAAGTAGTTGTCCCATGAAACCGTTTCTGACCATAGGTCACCAGAACTTTCATCGCTTAATAAATAAGGTTTTACAGGTTGCGGTGTTGACTCTAAGCAAGAGCAACAAATTCGCGATTTTCGCCAGAAATACGACTCAATATTTGTGCTAAAAGCGAATTGGTTGGTCGTCACTCCACTCATTAAACATCATATCGACACGGGAGATAATCCCCCTGTCATAGGCAAAAGGTACCACATTGAACATGCGTGAAGACAAGTAATGCAAAATGTCAAAAACGAAATGCTGTACGCAAAAAGTAATTAGACCAACAACGAGTCCTTGGGCTAGCCCCTTGTTCTTTTATTGGTTAAAATGATGGCTCGCTTTGCCCAGTCGTAGACTATCGCCGACTAAATGACATAACTAAAACACCTAAATTTACCCTTTTCTAAAATTGATGACTATTTCGATGTCCTCGGGTCTGCAGCTCACTATAGTATGCTAGACTTAAAATCAGGGTATTGGCAAATCCCCTTGACGACAAATCGCGCGAAAAAACCGGTTTTATCTGTCCGGTAGGTATAGTTGGCAATGGTTAACTAAGAACTAAGAAAGAACTAAGTTAGAACTACTAGTTCTTAGTTCTTAGTTCCTAGTTCTAGTTCTTTTTTCAGAAATTTAGTTCAAAGAACTTAGTTCATTTCTAGTTGAACTAAGTTCTTAATTTAGTTCTTCTCTTCTAGCGTTCCATAAGTGATGAAAGTTGTCGAGCATTTGATGCCTGTGATGGCAGCAGAATGCGTAGGTCGCGTCCGTCCATTAATGAGTGCGGTATCTGTGTATGTGCAGAGTAGCGTAGGTACCTACGTGTTGCCTTGCTCTGGCGTTCTTAGCAATACATGTATGTACATGCCTTGGCTGATGCCTCTTAAAAGCTTTTTATTTCTTCGCATGAATAAAAATGTAATATGCTAATGAGTTTTTTGTTTGACCTGTCGGGCAGGTACAAGTATATGTGCGTGGGTTTGTGAGAACCAATGTAATGCATATGACTCATTCCTCGCTGCCTTACTTCCTGCGTTTTGCGGCTTGCTTTTGGCCTGGAATGCTATATTTTTCTGCCGTTTCATTCTTCTCGTAACTTAGTTTGGTCAGTTCCCTTCATTCGACGATAATTTTGCTTTAATCTATAGTGTTTTCACAAAGTTTGGGCATAAATTTTAAAAACGATCTCCGACAATAGCTGAAAGATTGTGATTTTCGCACTGATCTGATATATAATTATCGTACTCTCTGCTTGCTGTCCATAAAAATTCTTTAAATTTATGCCTAAAGCTATGGTGGAACAGACTTTAATTGAGAAGAGGTGCCTAATTGTAGTGTTTGCTGACTTTTATACTTCCTTCTTCATGTCACCTTTCACTCAGTCTTTCACGTCACATTCCTTCCCTCGCTTTGCTCCATGGGTCAGGGTGTAGCCTGGAGCGTTCGCTGGGAGGGAGCACGTGTCCTCTTCTCTTCAGAATCAAATCAGAAAATTAAAAAATGAGAAAAAGTGAAAACCGGAGCTGCGCACAAATTCAGTCAGAGATTTTTATGCATTTTTATGTAAAGCTCCATGATTCTTCAGAATTTAATCAGTTTCAGTATGTAAATAGGATCTAAATCTTTAGCACTTCTTGTTGGATGCTTGAGAGTGCCAATGGGATTCAAATCTTTAGCCTTCCGTTGGATGCCTGTGAGTGCTACCGCTTAGTCTCCCACCTGTACTAAAATTGAATGCTTTTGCGCTTTCCACCCTCATTTAACACATTACAATTCACTCTCAGTTAACATGTTTTGGACAAGGACTTAGTTCAAACTAAGTTCTTTTGAAAAACAAAGTGGATTCAAACTAACTTCTTTTTTCGAAAAACTTAGTTCCCGCCCTAGTTCTAAGTTCAGAAGTAGGAACTTAGTTCAGAACTAAGTTCGAAAGTTCTTTTTCTGAACTTCTGCCAACACTACCGGTAGGTCACTACAAATTTGAAGTGTTACCTTTTGGGTTAAAAAATGTCCCTGCCGCTTTCAGCGGCTTATGGCATTAGTTCTTGCTAGGTTTAAAGTGGAAAACATGTCTCGTATATATTGACAATATAATCCTTTTCTTGCAAATGTTTTCCGACCATCTTAACGATCTCGAAAACGTCTTTCACACACTACAAAACACAAACTTAAGGGTTAAACCGGAAAATGCCACTTAGCGCATGCAGAAGTCCAGATTTTAGGCCATTGCATTAGTTTGCTAGGCATTACTCGATTTGTCTAAAATCATAGATTTAGCTTCCTTTTCAGTGCCAAATATGGTTAAAGACCTTACAAAAAATTTCTTGGTCTAATGCAATCGTTCAAAAAATTTGTAAAAGATCTTGCAAGATTGCGAAGTCACTTTTCGATTATTACAAATAGATAGTGACTTTAATTGGACTAAAGAACACCAACAGAGCTATTCAATTGCTAAAAGATGCTTTCACGTCACCCGTAATCTTACAACTACCTAAATTTGTTGATAGTCATCAATTAATTTTAAGAACTGACACCAGTAATTATGCCTAGGCGCCATTTTGGCACTAAAAACAAATAACGATCAAAAAGCCGATTTGTTCTTGGCTATGCAAAGTCATATTTTAAGAAGCAGCCAAATGCAGCTATGCTACGTCTGAAAGAAGCTAGCGGCAATTGTATGGGCAGTTAAGCATTATGGACACTATCTTTATGGCAAAAAATTTGTTGTTGAAACAAACCAACAGGCACTTACTTGGCTCATAAATGTAAAAGATCCTTCAAGTTGTTTATGGCGATAGAGGTCTAAAATTATAAGAATGCAAGTACGAAGGTCATATATGTTCTAGGCGCATCACAACTGCACCACTGATTCACTATCATGTCACCCAAAATACGATTGTGACGAGCAGCATTATAAACTCGAATGTAAACCATATCCAAACGTTGCTAACGCCAGATCTGAAGCAGTCTGAAGAAGACAAACCGCCTGATAACAAACAAGCAAAAAGTAGGTCAAAAGCACAAACTATGTCAAAAGATCACCCACCAATTTTCTATGAACAACTAATGACTTATGGATGCTGGGAAAGCTGAAATTCTGTCATCAGCAAAACTTCTTGCCAAACAACGGTCAAGACATGATTTCAGCCCAAGCATTCAGCTAATATAATCCATCAGCTCGTAATTCCTAAATCACTGTGTTGCTTTATCTAAGCAAATTTCACGATTCTATTTTCGGAGCTCATTTCTGCACGGAAAAACTTCTACCTGCCATTCAGCTACGTTATTGGTGGCCTAGAATGAAGAATGATGTTCTCGCATGGTGTAAAAACTATGAGGTGTGTCTGCAGCGTAGGAGTAGCCACTAATTCCAGCACGTTACCCCAGCGACCCATCAAAGTTTCTTCACCCTTAAAATTAATCGCAAGTGATTGCTTGCACATGCTGCAGTTCAATGTCTGGAAACAATCAAATCGTTGTCTTTAATGGACTATTTACGAAATACTTCAAAGCATTCACTTTATCTGATATAAAAGCGTCCGACTTTTGCAAATCTATTATTGTGTGGAAGTAATTCCACGCCATAGAGTCCTGAAACGATTCTTAACGGACCAAGGTTCAAATTTCACGCTTACTTTGTTTCTAAAATTTGCAAATTACTCAACGTGCAAAAGTTTCCACTACGCATTATCACCCCCAGTGTGATGGACTACTTGAATGATATATTGCTCTCACATTGATGAACTTTCTAAGTTAAGCGCAGAAATCAGTTTGACTGAGGAATAGGTTCTGCCATTTGCATTATTTGCATGTTGCGCAATGCTGCATTATCCACAAATATTTCACCATTTGAGATGCTTAATGGTCGTTAGCACACATGGGCACTAAGGGGGGGGGGTTGGGAGGTATGCACACTCCCAGAAGTTGAAATACCCTCTCCCCAGAAATCAAAATACCCCGCCTAGAATTCAAATTTTGAAATTTTTTTCGCTTTTTTAGCAATTTTTTGATGCCAATGGATAGTGCTTGATGAAACGTCGAAAACTGGTGTAGTTTTCACCATACAACCACTTTTGAGACCATTTTTTGACCTTCGAAAACTTTTTCAACCTCTTCTTTCTCCACAATTTTGGTGCTGCCACCTATGGTCGTGAGCCATTGTTTCCACTCGAAATTCACTTATTAAACAATCTCACGCTAAACCCTAATCTTCAAAATTTTGCTGAAAAATATCTCACTGACTTAAAACTCATGCTTTAAGACTTGCATGTGATTGCTAGCAAAATCCAGCTCAAGCTCTACATAAACAGCGTAAAAAGCAATCAATAAGACTGCTTCAATGAGAAGTAATTTCGCGGTAGCTGATATCATATATCTAAATAATAAGGCTGTTATTCCAACACAGATTGGGAAACTTTTATTGAAACAAATCGGTCCTTGTTGCATCATTGCATTGCCTCCGCCTGAAGCTTTGCACTGCGTTATCTACCTTCATAATCCGATAGTTGAACACATCTTGTTCATCGGGATTGTCTTTCACCACGCCCTGAATTGCCTATTCCAATTTAATCGCTGAAAAGTACGCATATAGCACCAAGGTGACTTTGTTCTAACGTCAAATTGCCCCATCAACCCCTGTGTCCGGCAATTGTATGGTGTTTTGGAATTAGCGGGCCGGGAAAGAAATCTGAGGGACAGTGCATCCGTGCATTTGTTTATTCGTTCCACATCCGCACATGCGGTACCCTTAACTAAAATGTCACCTCTTGACGGGACCATGGTTACGACAACCATCCCCAGCAAAAGGGATCTAATGGACAAAAATTGTCCAAAATTTCTCATTGACGGACAAAAATCGAAGAATGTTGGCAAATTCCTAGCGACGTTGAAGGATGTGGCTGCTGCTAAGCGGTATCACATTCAGCCGCATCTGCACCTCAGTCCGACGCATATACTGATAGTACATTTGTCAATAATTTTTATCCGTCACAAATAAAATCAGCTGCCGTAAAATCGCAAGAGCTGGAGCCACTTGCGTAATTTTTCTTTGATCTAAACTATGATTCATTGTTTCAAGCTAGTTGGGGCGTATGCATGGAATGCAGCTTTAGCATCAACTCGTCCGCCTGACATATTTTAAGGCCCAGTACTTGTTGACTTTCCCAACTGTGGCTGATATCAGCATCTGACTCAACTGTTGAACGTGTCCAATTTTGCATTTTGTTTTGCAGTATGCAGTGCATATGCAAGCAACGCTTTTGCAAATGCTTTTAGCAGCGGTTGCCGCCCAATCATTTGGCCCCATTGTGCATCACATTGTGACGATTGATATATTCAAAGCATTCTGTGAATTCAAAATCAAATATGATTTGACATTCAGTCACAAACCGATTTTTGCAATGCCTAACATCGTGCAGGCCAATTCGCTGTTACAATTCATGGATCAACAATTCTGCATGTTTGCCACTCTCTATGGCGACCCAGCCATTGCCTATCAAATGTGTAAGCAAATTTGTTGCATTATGTTAGCCGCATTTTGCGGTTCTTCATATATACCATTCCTGATCAAAGCTTTCACGGATTCCCAAGAATTGGCCAAAGAAATCAATGCAGAAAAGCAGAGAAAGCATCCGCTTCTTTGCAAGGATCTTTAGATCCTCTTCCGAAGATGAGGTGTAACGTTTTTGACCTTACTTTCAGCTCAAATCAATGCACGCAGAGCCCGCATGGCCATCAAACAAGCCAAGCATAAGACACACCCAATGCTGCCATTGTTGTGTGTCACCATTAAATTGTTGCCCTGGATGCAGCGCCTTAGTTATGGTTTGATATTCACAGCATTAGTTGATCATTACATGCCATCTAGAGCATCTGCATTGCTACCACAAAATTATCCCCATTTTACGCCGAAGTGGTTGCTGAACAAAGAATGAAGGAAACAAAAGTTGTGAAAGCTAGGGGATGGCCTCCGAGTCCCAACCTATGTCGGAGTCATCATGGCGTTCACAGCCAAAACCCTTGGTCTCTCACAATTCGTGAGCTAGACAACCTAGAACTTAGGGAGTCAAGATGCAACATTGTCGCGTTCAGCTTTTGGTTCCGTCTACGAACACTCATTACACATCACATTCTGCGCCACCACCGCTGTTGCAACACGCGTTCAAATGATGGTCTTGGTTTTCTCAACCAACCATCACACGCCTTGCTGCCGCGTAATTTTGTTTTGAGCTGCACAACGTCCGATGCTACTTCATACAAGTAACATTTGCGAGATTTTACATCAGCGTTTGCATCCCCAAAATTTGCTGTTTAAATGAGATCATTTGTGCATCTACTTGCTGTGATGATGATCCAATTCCGTGATACCATTGATTAGTCACATGACCGTTGGAGCTGTTTGTCGTGATTTTTCCCAACGACAAAACCTGGTCATAAGCAATGTCATCTGCTGATTTATTTTGGCTATGGACTGAACTCTGCGAAAGTTGCCAGAATGGCCAGCGGTTTATCCGTTTGTTGCCTTAATTTTTTTGGCCCTATATTAAATTTTTCTTAGCAGTTTTTTCTTGTTAGCTGCTTACCATTATATCATTTTCATGTGACTTAATCTTGTCTTTTAATCACGTTGGGTGTCTTTGCTTATATATTTTCTGTCTTATCTTAAAGTTTTTTTTAGCTTAAACTCTAGTTAATTAATCATTTTATGTTATGTTCCTGTGCTCAACACTACTTGATAGAGGCTCAGTCATGGTTTCAGCCACTATACTTTTCACTCAAAATTTTTCTTCCCTCCAAATCTGCATGGAGTGGGGACGGGATAATTGACTAACAAATTCAAATCTTATGGGCTGCTAACAATATTTCTCAATTTTTTGGCCACCTTCCCAAATACTGAATTTCAAAAAATTCGTCATCCTGTTCCAAATTTTTCACGAAAGGAGTAGTGTAGATAGTGTATCTACACGTGTTCCATGATCTCAAATGGAACGCTTTTACGCTCTTGAAATTGGCACAATATTCGCCCAAGTTACGTATTCGGCTCGTTAGCTGAAAAGATGCAAATTTTCGCTATTAAACCACAAGATTGACTGTTAAAAAGCGGTGACGATTTAGCTGCTCCGCCATCATTGGTCTCACTAGCAAAGTCACATACGTACCTTTGAGGTGCGCAGCGTGAGCTAGCCTGCAGTTTCAATCAATATTCCCTTTTCTATTATATCAAAAACAGAGGTAACATGACCGCTATTCTAGTTAAGCCTGTGTTGAGATTAAAAAAATCGATATTGTATATAGACGCCGACTATCTAAATTTTATTGGTTAATTTTAAGTCACGCCTATTCTATATTTCACTGAGTCATGAAACTTTACTGTTATAAGCATTTTTCTTGCCTCTAGAATGTTTGTTGTGTTATACTATTTGTTCGGTATTGTCTCTTTGCTGTAGAGTTTGCTTTGGTGCTTTTTCACAATCGTCGTTTTTGTTTTATTATTTCTGTATACATAAAATAAGCAAAATTAGCTACCTAATTGGTGCATTATATCGCAGGTATTTTGGCTCAGTGGTTGGCTCCTAGATATTATTTATATTTCTTAAATCAGGTAAATGTTTTAGATTATTTTCTTTTATCAAAATTCAATCACTTAATTTCCAAACCAAAAATCATAATTTTATGTAAGATGACTGGCTGGCCTAGAGCTCTTATTTGAGCAAAAACCTTTCGGATTCTGAACTGAACTGGTGAATAAGTTAAAATTACACCTTGAGAATTTTATTGGGTTTTAATCACAAAAGGTCAACTGACCTTGCATGTAAGGCCGGGATTACTTAATTACTCCTGAGTTAGGTACCTAGGGCGTAGCTGCCATATGGCTGTAAGTCTTGAGGGTCACTTGGTTGAGTCTGGCGTTTAGCCCTAGCAGCCTGACCAGCGCTAAGTGTAGCCAGGTACTTAAGTAAATCCCATAAGTACGTTAAATGTGTTTCCAAGTTCATTTAAGTACGGAACGACGTCTATAACTTACATTATGTTCAAAACCCAGGACCATGGTTGACCGGACCTCTGCTCTTACCAACTGAGCTATTGCAGACGATTTCGAAAGTGTTAGGTGTTCTACTTACACTCCTCCCCTTTTGAATGAATCGGACTTTGAATCAATAGCAACCGAGCCCTTTCTATCTCCGTGAGACCTCTGGTGTTAAAATAATAGCTGCGACCGGGACTCGAACTTGGGACCATAGTTGACCGGACCGCTGCTCTTACTAACTGAGCTATTGCAGACGATTTCGGAAGTGTTACGTGTTCTACTTACATAATTATCAAGGCAAAAATTGAAAAGTCTTAAATGTGGCATTCAAGTTCTATTATCACGGTGTTTTCTATGTACAACAATGGTTTTTCCAATTAATCTAAATAATTACAAGGAACCAGACTTTGAGACTATTCTTATTAAAAAGAGCAAAATATTCTATAGCTTTCGTCATTTCACGTTCGCGATTACACGTTGTCTAATTTTATCTAAAATCATTTTTGGTGCAACATTTTTCGAAAAATTTCACAGTTTTCAGTAATTTTTGCCCCAGCCGATACTAAGCGCGAAGCGCCGAATAATCTGTGAAAATTTTGGTGAGAGGACGTTTATAAGCTTCAATTGGAAGTGTTCCAAAAGATACGGGTATTTTGCAAGATAAAAGATAGAGATAAAGTTGAAATTTCAAAATCTAGAAGATAAAGATAAAGATAAAGATAAAGATAAAGATTAAGAGAAGATAGAGATAAAAATCATTTGCAAGATAAAGGAACCAAAACGATTAAGATAAAGATAAAGCGTATTGGTCGCCCGGACCTTAGAAAATGATGCATGTGAAATACAGCCAGTAAACGAGAGTGGGTGATGTAAAGCAGCCAACTGGATGCCCCTACGTTCCCACTGAGGTCAAAAGAATTGATAGACATTAAGCACACATAAAATGTGGCTCTGGGGGTTTAACCACGGTATTTGACTGACCCACGCACTACTACTACTGGCTGACAGCACGTCCGCTCCTTTTCTTTTTCGAAAAAAATTCAAATCCTGCTTTGTGCGCTTGTACAAAGTGGGTCGCAGCAATTAATGATTTTTTTCAAACTTCTCTATTTGTCCTAGGCTTAGATTTATATTAGCATGGTTGCTCGTTACTCCCGCTTAGAATCGGTTTCACTCCCGCTTACTTTGGTCGATATGCAAACATTGGTTTGGGCCGCTCGGTAGGGTTTAAACAATCGTTTTCTTTTCTTTTCTTTTATTACAGTAAAACTTTTAATGCGTCTGAATGTATTTCACATCAAAGCTGCATTTTGGATTACGTGCTAACTTATGTACACACTTTATTTTTTTAACAAAGATAAATTCCTGCCAAAAAAGATAAAGATAAAGGCAAAGATGACCAGTGATTTTTCCAAAAAAGATAGAGATTAAGATAAGATAAAAAAATCCTCAAGATAAAGAATAAAGATATCATTATCTTTATCTTTATCCTGCTAAGGAAGACAAAGATAATGATATCTTTTACAACGCTAATTGGAACAATATACAGTTTACTTTTGGCATCTGAAAATGTATACTTAAAAGTGTGCGAAAATTAAGCCCTGGCCAGCTTTTTCAATGCCTTAGAACTTGTTTTAGCAGTGATAGAAACACCTATAGCCAGTGGTGGACTTAAGATTTTTTAAAGGGGGGGGGGGGGGGGCGGGCGGTATCCCATCTTTTCCAAAAAAGAGTCAAAAATAGGTCAGAAAATTTGCCCTAAATGCGCGAAATTGCGGTTTTTAGGTGTTTTACATTGTATGCTTTCAAATAAAATCCACTTTTGACCAGTGTATTTTTGTACAAGGTCCATTCGCACATGCACAAAGATGGTCCCCTAAAAGTTTTTTACATTTTTTACACACACAAATTTTCGGGTACATGGTACATAAGCAATTTTAGTATGGCAAAAACAGAGCTATTCGACCTTAGGTAGTGTATTTTAATTAATTTCTAGGTTTCTGAGAGCAAAAATCACTAAAAATCGTCTCAAAACGGCGCGAAGCGCACCTGAAAAAATTTGACATTTTTTCATCAAACTGCAGTTTCTGACATTATAAAGATATGTAGAACACACAATTACTACATTCCGGTGCGAGGCGCCGTCACTCTTTGAGAATTTCAGACCTTTTTGCAGTTTGTGTCTTCTCAAAAATCTTACTAGGCGTACAAAGACGGATCCTCAAAAGTCTTTGTACATGTGTGTGCGACGGCGTCGTACCGGGTGGCCGACACGATCCTGGGTGGTCCGATCAAGTGGTATAACAATAATAATTGTCATGAAAATTCCTAACTTGACTAATGATTTTGGAAAATTAGTGCCTTTACAAGTAGGTACCTATTGTACTGCACATAAAATACTTTTACCAATGCAATAACGTTGCTCATATTAATTCATAGCAAATTTAAAACGTGCGGGATTTGGCAAAAAAAGGTCTATTATTTACATTTCGTAATATTTTGAGTGCTATGCTACTTAAACTTGTTGTGGCCGCGAAATTACAGCTACATATTTGCGTAAACTTCAGTGCTGCGAAAAAGCCATCGAATGATTTACTCGCCATCTAACCACATCGTTTTCAGTGTAACATGAATGATTTTGAAGAAAAAACCTAAAATTCGAGAAAACTCCAAGGGATTTGATCTGTTAAAGATATTTCATCAAAAAAAGCACTAAAATTTTATGTATGTCTATGTGTGAAAATTTGAACTGCATTAGATCAGTCAAAGATCCAGAGATCAAAGAGCGCAAAAATTGCACATTTCTCAATATGGCGGCCTACATGGCAGGAGCGCAATTCTATTTGCCTGTGTGTCCAGGACGTTTCGCATTTTTATTTTATTTTCCTTGCGACTTTTGTTTTACCCTTGTGTTTTTTTCCGAATAAAGTATTATTATTATATTATTATTAATATTGATTTTTTCATAAGAGCTTTGTTGTACGCCTGGCAAATGAATATTCAGTGCAAAGCGCTTTGTAGGCACATTCCAAAATGTTCTCAAACACGAAATAATATAAAGTAGGTCGAGAGATATAAATTGAAACGTCATTTTTCCAATATGGCTACCTCCATGTTAAAAATTTGTATTATGAGCAAATCTAAAGAGCGAGAAACTTCTGTTTAAAAAAAATATTGTACAGCATAGCTTGTTCAAAAGACGCAACTATCTTTGCCACTCTCCGGCATTCTACCTTACAACGTGTGCATAATGATAGCAGTAGCAATTTTTCGTCATTTTCAATGCTACAAAAAGTATAATATCTTGACATTTTTGAAATTTTTATTCACGAAATAGTTGCGCTCTAGGATTTTTCTATCAGAAAAACTTTACTTCTTCAAAAATACCTAAATGGATCTTGTGATTTGCTCAAAAAACCTAAAAAGGTATAGAACCGCTTTTTTCAGGTGTCAACAATCACATGCACACTTTTTATTATGCACTGCAAGCGGATTACTGTATTCTCAGTGCTCAATTTGCATGTATTTGAAAGCTCTTTAAAAACTGATTCGAAAGTGCATTTAATCACTACATATGACTTCCTGGGTCTAGCACAGTAGACCATAAAGAGCAAATTTTACATGTTTTGGTGAAAATTATGTGTAACCAAAAACAGAGGCGTAGTCAAGACTTTTGTGCAGCCAGTTTCTCAGTGTTCGAAAATGCTGTGCAACGCTCCACTTAAAAATGTTTATTTTGACAAAAATGGATTCAGTATCCGCCCGATTTAAAATGCAAATGAGGTTTTATTTTTAGAATTTTCGATTCTAAAGGTGCCTAAACGCGATTATTGCTTATGCATTCCATAGCGCATGTGAAATTATGCCGTAGGTCGAATTTAAGGCGAACAAAAATATAAGTCATTAAAGATCTTAAAGACGACTGGACAAAAATGATATTTGATACAAAATTGTTAGTAAATATGCACATTTGATAAGTTTATATACAATACAATATGTACATGTAATGAGTTTATATTCACATTTATGCCAGTGCAAGCTTTATTGCTATTCTCAAGGAAATGAAAAAATTACGTATTTCGATTTTGAACAAGCATTTATTCATAGTGATAGTACAACCGGGTCATTTGGGAAAATTTATGCCATCTATCGATCACCCGATACAGTGTCGGCCAGTCGAGACTGTCGGCCACCCGGTAGAGTCAGCCGACTGGGACTGTCAACCACCCGGTATCGGTCGGCCACCCTCGGCCACTTGGAACAGTCGGCAAGTAGGTACTGTCGGTCACATGGGAATTTTTTGATTGACAGATCTATTTTTATACTATTTGTCGGTGACCGGGACTGTCGGTCACTCTGGACTGTCGGTCACCTGGGACGTTACCTTATTTTCGGCTTAAGTTGATTTTAGGGGGGCACGTCGTCTATCACAAAAGTGGTCACAATGAAAACAATAGCGAGTGCGGAATTAATTACGTCCATATGTGGGCAGCACCAAAATTCTGAGGGGGGAGGAAGATTTTCAAGGGTCAAAAAATGGCCTTAAAGATGGTGGTATGGTAAAAAAAAACCCTCTTTCAACCTTTCTCATCGAGCACTATCCATTGGCATCAAAAAATCGCGAAAAAAACAAAAAAATTAAAAATTGAATTCTGGGGGATATTTTAATTTCTGGGGAATTTGGTTTTCTGTGGGGAGGATGCGCCTACCCCTAAACCAGCCCCTATCCCCCAACCCCTCCCCCACGCCCAGGTGTGATTACGTCGAGTCGGCCAACTATTTGACCTCTGCGACGCATTGTTTACCAACGGGTTGTTACAGTAAGCTTGCCTACTAGTGATTGAAACTTAAAATATTAACTTTTCGGGCTTAGATTTGATTTGAATAATGTTGCAATATTTGGACCCCTCGTACAATTCTGAACCGGAATATAAGTAAATTTATATATTTATCTCAAATATATTAAAACCGAAATGTTCAACAAGAAACTATATTATCCGTAAACAATGGAATCTAGTTCTCATAAATTTTAAAATCTTATGAAAGCTATTTTAATGTTAACTGATTGAAGAACTGTCTATGTAAACATAATAGTCGTTAAAAATCTAGTCACTAAAACATAACACATACATAAATCATTAAATATTGTACATATACAAATCGCCTGGCAGAAATCTTCTAAAAGTTGATACTCTGAGCAAAATCTACTGCGCCAGACCCATTCAACCAAATAAGTTTCATATGTATTCGTATTCATCCGGCCAACTCGTCTGCATAAATCGCATTTGGCTTTTGACCATTAAGCTTCAGTATTTTGAGTATGAATCTGACGGTTAGCCTGGTCCACGAAATTCACAGAGTGATCAATCTTATAATGGGTGAAATTAAGCCCTCCTGAATTCTTTAATCACTTAACATTAGAATAGATTTTAAAATTCGTGGTCAAAATCAGCTACAAGAATAAAAAGATTTTAAAAGTTATAGAGAACTAGATTCCAATGTTTACGGATTATACAGTTTCTTGCTGAAAATTTCGGTATAAATATATTTTGGATAAATATTTAAATTTACTTATATTCTGGTTCCGAATTGCAAGAGGAGTCCAAATATCGCAAAATCATTTAAATCGAATTATCCCATAAAAGTTAGCATTCTAAATTTTAATCGCTAGTAGGCAAGGTTACTGTAACATACCGTAAGTAAACAATGCGTCAGAGAGGTCAAATAGTTGGCCGACTCGACGTAATTAATTCCGCGCTCGCTATTGTTCTCATTGGTTCGCGGCGTGCCCCCCAATCAACTTAAGCCTTTCGATGTTTCGCCTCAAATGCTACAAACATCGAAATTTCCACTTGAAAATTGAAGAAAACTATGCAATAACAGCTGTTTCTGCTGTTGAACATTGTTTTGAATTCTATATGAAGAGGAAATGGCTTCCAGGTCGCCAAAATAATAAATAAATGCCAATAATGGGTGTCATCCGGTGCGTAGCGCCAGGAAAAAATTTGAGGAAATATGGTCACTGACGGCCAAAAATCATTGCAAATTGCACATCCATTATTTATCTCGCCAAATATTTTGGGCCAATGTGAGGTTGGGGCTGCCGCCCCGCCCATCTTAAATCCGTCCCTGCCTATAGCGGTTAAAACCTAACAAAAACTCATAATATCGTTTCCGGGCTACCAGAAAAGTAAATAAATGCCATCAAAAATAATCATAAATTACATATCCATAATTTACCTCGTCAATTATCGCCAAGTGTGCGCATTTTAATTTTTTGAAGCCAATGGATAGTGCTCGACTAGCAGACGTTGAAAACGTGTCTTTTTGCCATACCACCATTTTAAGGCCATTTTCTGACGTTTAAAAAATCTTGCAGCCCCGAGAATTTTATTGCTGCCCACCTTTGATTGTGATATAGTTTAACCTTAAATTGTTGGAAATGTCTTCGCGCCGCTTCTGCAAGTTGTGAATATCGAAGCCAAATATACATATGAACATCATAAATCACGCTGATATTACTCCACTTTATATACCTGTGCTCAAAAAATTATCTAATACTATTCCAATGAATATCAAAAGTGATCAAGATACAACCGTGCCTTTTGAATTTGGCAAAACTATCGTCAAACTGCATTCTATAAAAAAACTATCGTTAAACTGCATTCATTCTATTATAGATGTCAAGCATAAATATCAAAAAATATTTTATACTATGAACATGAAACTAGGACACGAACCTATTATCATTTCTCAATGCATCTACTTCGCCTAGACACTGTATCTACCTTTCAGTAGGTAGTTATTGTTAGCAGATAATGCTCCATGACTATAAGCTAAATTTACTTACTCGCCATGCTGATGCTTTCAATAATTTTCCTCGCCGTACTAAAGAGCGTTTTACTCAGAGATATTTATAGGGTTCATCCGACTTATAGCACTATTTCGGTTTACAGGCAAAAGAATTTTGCACTAACTTTCATGAATGTTCAATTAATGTGCATATACTTTATTTCATAGTACTCAAAAACTGATTTTTAAAAGATGGTCTGACAAGGTTATTTACTTGCACAATGAAAATCATCATTACGACCTGATAAAAAAATACCTAAGATACAGTAAGCCGGGTGCATGTACAAGAAACCTGCTTCATTCTATTTTACACTACGTAGTGGTCGGTCATGAAGAGTGACTCTTAAAAATATTCCAGAAGGAATGCATAAGAAGATAATGCAAAAAAATCGATAAAATTAAGGAACCCACTAAGCACTGACTTCCTTGGACTAACTTTACACTTTACGCCAGAATCCCTCGAGAGGTTGCTCTCGCACTGGCTTTCAGGCAGGACCATGTGCATTGGAATAACTTTTAAACTGTTCAATGAGAAAAATCGAAAAAATAAGGGAATTTCTTAGGCTTATAGGTCCCCCAGCCCCAAGGTATGCTTACTTTACACCACTATACACTTAACTCTCTTCTTTGACCCAGGGCCCGGTTGCTCGGGACTGATCCCCCTTGGCTCACAAGCATGTTTAGGCACCTTGGGAGGAAACCTCCTGAAATGTTTAGAGTAATCTTCGAGACCAACAAAAAATCGACAATGAAATGTTTAATTTCTCCTTAATTAAGTCAAGTTCATTCCTAAACTAAAGATCTTTATGGAAGAAACGAATCTTCTTTTCAGCTTGTATTTTAAGTAGAAATTTATGGACAGAAGAAGAAACATATCACTTAATGGATCACGTTTTATAGATACTTTTTCGTATGATATAACAGACTTTTTAGTGAAAAGCAGGCACAATCATATGTGGGCAGCAAACTAATTCTGGAGAAGCAAAATCGCCGAAAGATAGCACCAAAAATTCAAATATCAGGGTCTCCATAATTTTTGAATGTGGATCAGACCCCTCTCTACGCCAATGTATGGGCACGAAGCCGAAGCTATGACTCCATAGGATTCCTCCTCATAGTAGAAAGGGTCTAAGATACGTTACCCAAAGCGACTACGCTTGTTGTGTATCGTAATGATCATAGCAAATGACTTTGCTCATTGTGCAACGTTAATGCTAATTCGTTTATGCTAAGATGCACCATGATTGATTAAAATATTTTTAAGAGAAGAGTGCCTAGGTGTTCAGGAAAATATGGATTGTCAGAAAAAGTTTGCAAAAGCTTCTATATCCTAAATAAGTGAATTAGATTGGTTTTAAGAAATAAATACACATCATAATTTTTTACACAAGAAATGTTATATGTACAATATTCCGTAAAGAGCAAATTATGCAGTCAGATTTGAAGCTGGTTACACCGGTCGACAAATTTAAACTGATTTGTTAGCATCAGAAAAGAAATCAACTGATTCTAGATCAGATTTTTACGCTAATTCCAGGTATAGCCTTAGAATATCTGCAGCACGTCAATTTTTGAGATATTTGCATATTAAAATTTATGCAAATTATGATTTATTTGTGTGTAAATAATAAATTGGGAAAGGCAAAGTGATCACAGTAAGACAAAATCGTAAAACATTATTCTTACATGATTCCCTCCTGGATTTACAAAGGTTCCCGTAGCTTATTTCACTCACTTCTGTAAAATAAAAGGCATAATTTGCATATTTCACACAGTGTAAAGTATAAATTCTCTTCTGCCTAGTATGTTCGCCTTTAAACAATTTTAAACAATTCCTTAATATATTTTGTTGCGCTAATTTCGAAATCTGTTTTTTTCTTTGGTGTTAGTTCATTTGATCTTTACAAAAAATTGAATTTATTGACGCAGTTTAGAAACTCCTAAAGTAAAATTTTTAACGCAAATTTGACAGTATAAAAACTTTCCAAACTGGTTATTGACTCCTAACTCTGCCAAACAATTAGAATATAGCACTTTGTGATTTCTAGAAGATGCGAATAAGGCAATGATTATGATTTTTCATTTACATTAAGAAATCTCTTGTGAAAGTTCTAATTGTGTAATAAAGTCCAGAATCACATATACTGTTCTGCAATATATTTTAAAACAGATTTTGGAAAAAACTAGAATTGCTGGTGTAAAACCGTAAGCAGATTTGCAATCAGCATAAAAGAATACTTTAGAAGATATTTAATATTTTCTAGATGTAGAAGTAATGTGCTCAATATTATGTTTTAAACTTTACACTACAATAAATATAGCAAATTAGGTGTAATATTTCATAAGTGAGAATAAAGTAATCAACACCTACTAGTAAGTATGTATAAAAAAATTTTTAGAGTTTAAACGCCGGAAAAAATTAATGTGGCTCCTAGATTATAATCAATATCTATAAAAGCCTTGATTTGCATTAATTTAATATGCAAATGTCTCAAAAAGTTGACGTGCGGGAGAAAATCTAAGGCAAGATTTTGAATGAGCGCAAAAATCGGATTAAGAATAAATTAATTTTTTTGCTGATGCAAAATTATTGTTGTCAAGTGTCATTGGTTTTCCTGAAAAATTCTTAAGATGGAGTGCTAGTGTTTCTCGAATTGAAGAAACTTCATTTTTAAATACAAAGAATTACAACTTCATTGAGCATAAAGTATTGACTACTACTCAGATATTTATCATACATGTTGGAATAAATTAGTCATGTTGGAATGAACTTTTTCTCTTCTTTCGCTGTCAGTTTCAGTTGTCAATCTAGTCACTGATTCGTCTGTGTAATTTGCAGGCGCTTTCTGGCTAGCTACGCAACAATGAGTTCAATGTCTGTCATAGTCTGTGTTGCGTGAATCTTCGAATTCGATTTTATGATTCTTATTCACATTCTTAAATTACCAGTTTTCTCTATTTTTTTGTTTGGTTTGGATAACAGTATGTTGTTAGCATTCATTCGTTGAAAAAACACAAAACCTATGCAAAAGCATAATATATGTAGCACATTATAAACACATAGAAGGAAATAGGCTATATAAATACGCTTTAAAGGCTTATGGAATAAAATTTTTAGCCGTATATTCTTTCCCGATTTTGTATGTTTTTCTACTTATCTCTTGCTTCCAAAAGCCTTTGAAAGCAGATTGAATATTTTAACTCACAAAGTGTACTTTGCAAGTTGCCAGATTTCTTATTCTGTTATTACAAATAAAAATGCGTGAAAAATTCTAGCAAAATCAAGGTCTGTGACAAATGTATATAAGCAAAATTTAAATCTTTTAAGAAGCCAGCTTTGTAATGTATATGTACCCGACACATTTGCCCTATTGTTGTCAGAAAATGGTTTTCTCATTCAACTTATGCATATGCTTCAAATAAATAAGCTTATAACTTTTGACAGTTTTACAACGAAGGATTTGTTCGCTACTTCCAACAGTTTCATAAATTTTTTACAACAACAGCTTAATAGCCAGTCTCTGAAGGTAAATCTTAATTAAAAAGTTGGGTGACTCTGAAAAATTGGATTCTAAAGCGCTGAATAAATAAATATATATTCTTGTTTCAGAAAACACTTAAATGTCTAGAGATAGGATATTTTATAATATTTAATATTCAAGCATATAGAAAATGGCTAAGGCTGCTTCTTATTTATATATAATTAATACCAGATTTTCGTAGATGACCTCATAATTGCAATAATCTGAGACAAGATGACGAGTATGAGATTTAGGCGAAATCATACAAGTCACAAAATAATCAACCATAAAATTCTGGGGTGGGTTTCTCATTAGAACGTCTAAGTTAGACGCGTCGAAGTTAGACGCGTCTAACTTAGACGCCATTTCGACGAAGTTTAGACGCGTCGAAGTTAGACGGAAGTTAGACGCGTGCGTCTAAAAGTCTTAACGGTGTTTCTCATAGGACGTCTAAATTACGTCTAAGTTGTAAGTTAGGTGTAATTTGCTCAATACAAACAAATATTAGTGTAAGTGTGTTTCTTTGATTCAAATTAGGTACAAATTCGTAAAAGAACACTGCAGTGGCGGTGTTTGTATTATTGAAAATGCTGAAAAAATTTTCAATGGATTCACCACGGTTCGAATCAGATTCTGAATCAAAAACATCCGAAACCAATAGTAAAGGTCAAGGATCAGCTAAACGCCCGCGATGTCCGAATTTTTCTGCTGCGGACACTGCGATTTTCGTTCAAGAATACGAAAAGCATCAAAAACTTTTGGATTCCCCCTTTTCGGCTACATGTACGGCCAATAAGAAAAACGAAGCCTGGCAAAGGTTATTGAATGAATATAACGCGATAGCCAGCCGAAAAAGGTTAAAAATCATTACATCAAACGTTATTTGCTCTTACTTTCCTTCTATGGTGTGTTCAGACTCAAGAGTAATAATCACACATAAAACCTATAAAGTTTTAGAGAACATTTGAAGCATCAATAGTTTGACCGAATTTTTTTTTGTTTTGAAAATTTTTTCTGAAAAGATTTTGTCAGTTTGATTACGGGCTAATCATGAAGGGCTCCAAAAGACGTTAATTTTCGTTTTCAAGATGTTTTAGCTGTTGCGGAAGCAGGATTGGTGAACACCATGCATGCACAGTATAAAAATTCTGGAGGTCAACCGAAAGAAATTTTTTTCGAAAACGTCTAAAAATCAAGAAAAATTGAAGCTAAGCGTTAAAAACGTTTCTGAGCATTTTCCATCATATTCGATCGAAAAAATGACAAAAACTTTTCAAAAAAAATTTTCTAGCAATTCTGCTGGGGTCATCGAGAATCTGCTGGGGATCAGTAATCTTTTGGGGGGGGGGTCAGCACACCCTCCCCAAACCCCCGACCCCAAGTACATGTATGGTGAACATCCCGAATGTATGCTGAAGACATCTGTGATTGCTCAACTTAGGCTTGGTATTCTTTACGTTTCAAACTCGAAACCTAAAAATACGTAAACTAATTTATGCAGGCACATGTTTTACTTGTTTTTCCAAAGTTTTCGCTGCGGAGAAATGATTAAGTTTTAATGTACCTTCACAAGGTCTGCCAGGCACTTACAAAGTAAAAAGAATGTTAAACTGATTCTTTGCTACGTGAAATATTTTTTAGCAATTACAACATGTCTGGCACAGTCATGAACTTGAAATATTCCCACTTATGCTGCCCATCTAAACATACCTTGTTTTTCTGTGATAATCATTGGACTGATTTTCGGCATCAGTAATCGGTCTCAAATAAGGTGTAAGAAGCCATTTTTTACATGGATACCCAGAATCACCAAGTAAAATACCGGGTAGGGTTCCATTTTCTAAGTGTAATGAGCTAGCGGATAAAATTCTACTGTCATGAGCTGACCCTGGCCAATCTTCGTAAACGTTCAAAAATTTACCCTCCACATCGCATACTGCTTGACAATTTATATAATGTCGTCCTTTATAATTTACATAAGAAATTTCGTCATCACTAAGCGCTAAAACTAATATATACATGGGTACAATCAATGCATCCTACGACATTCGGTATTTTGCATTTTCTATAAAATTTTTGCTTGATCGCATTTAAATCTTCAATATTCCCTAAAAAAATATAACTTTGTTCAGCATATACTCGAATAATTGATCCGTGGTTTCAGTAACAATTCTTGAAACAGTTGATTTCGAATGCAAATTAAACAGTTTCGCCACAGCAAAATAAGGGCTTCCAGTTCTGTAGAAACGCAACGTTACTGCCGATTTCAATTCCGTTGAACAACTTCGATTTCCCTTTGCAGGTACTTTCACCGGTAAATAAACATGAATTCTTTCGAAACAATTTTTCGTAAATCCAAAATCAACGTAAAAATCTTTATCCTGAATGTCATAAATATTACAAGTCTTAAATGATTGTCGTTTTGATTGAAAACGAGTTAAAACCATCGAAAGTGCCATATTTTTACGAAAACAACTTTCATGTGCGCATGCTGATGCAAAGAATAAGCTTTTAATCAAAAGTTAACCCAGCCCCCTGCCTCGTCTAGTGATTCGTCTAAATCACGTCTAACTTCGACGAAATTTCGACGCGTCTAACTTAGACGTTTTATGAGAAACACAGTTAAGAATCGACGCGTCTAACTTCGACGAAATTTCGACGCGTCTAACTTAGACGTCTTATGAGAAACACAGTTAAGAATCGACGCGTGCGTCTAAATCTAGAAATTTAGACGCGTCTAAGCTTAGACGTCTTATGAGAAACCCACCCCTGGAAAGCATTTTTATCGAAAATCTTTCATTATATCTTTAATGAGAACATGCGTATTCTGAATTCAAATTATGGCGGCCTTCTAGTTGTCTAAGAGTTGCCATTTTTTAACTTAACCTTTATTGTAAAACGCTATGTGGTGAAATTGCAGTGAAATGCAAGCAAACCAGTAAAAAAAGCAAACAAACAAAAGAAGAGCTCTGATATTATCTAGAAACATGATTTCAGGTTAATGTTAACATGTAATTTCTGTGCATTGTCTTTCTATATGTTTCACTTCTACGTTTTGTGAATTCAGAGTAATTTTGTCTTTGTTTTCATAAAGGATGCCATCAGTGCTTGAATTCTGCGTATCCTTTATTTTGGCAATAGGAATATTTCATGAAACAGGCATCAACGGTATTGTTCATTCTACCGAATCCGGATTGCGTTATCAGCAGAAACTTAAAACATGTATAAAAATGTTATTTAATTTCAAGAATCTATCATTTAGGCGGCAATCTAATTTACGAATTTACGCATTATACACAAGCTTTTAGTATTCTAAGAGCAAAGTAGATACTTAATTGAAAGATCTAATTATTACTTCGAAGAACAATCGAAACTCTTCTACAATTGTTGAAATTATATGTAATATTTATGTGATTTTCTAGTCTTATTCTTTTACCTGATTTTTAAATGCTGTACTAACAATTAGCACCAATCGCGGTAGATTGTTGCTAAATGTCATTTAATTCAGAATATTTCTATTGAAATGTTAAAAATGCATATTTTAAGCGGAATCAGATCTGTTTTGGAACTAAATGAGAGCTGTTTCATTTAAAAATACTAAATTAAATTTTAAATTTACAGTTGAACTAAATGAAGATTTATTCACGTTTATAGGTCCTACTAGCTGCACTAACCGGCGTTGCCCGGGTCTATTTTTTATAGTCATAAAATGTGAAAAAAGTCTGCAAAATTTTTTAACCATTGAGCTGTTGGATAATGCATATTATGATGCTCTCGAACTTTATAATCTGTTCATTTGAATTTACCACTTTCCGGAAAGTGTCGATTTAAATGAAAACAGACTATAAAAAAGACCCGGGCAACGCCGGATAGTGCAGCTAGTTCATTTGAATTTACCATTTGACAATACACACAATTTACTTTAAATGAAGAAATAAAAAATCTATAAGATAGGATACGGTATAATATACACAATGCTATAAAATAGGCAATGCTATAAGATATCTAATGCTATAACATAGGACACTGTATAAGATCGGACACGGTATAAGATACACAATGTTATGACATAGGTAATACTACAAGATCGGACAGTATTAGATATACAATGTTATAACATAGGTAATGCAATAAGATAGGACATGGTATATGATATACAATGTTATAACAAAGGTAATGCTATAAGATAGGACACGGTATAACATATACAATGTTATAACATAGGTAATGCTATAAGATAGGACCACGGTATAACATATACAATGTTATAACATGGGTTATGCTATAAGATAGGACACGGTATAAGATATACACCGCTATAAGATAGGTAGCCTTATAAGATAGGACACGTTAGAATATATACAATGCTATAACATAGGAAGTGTTATAAAATAGGACATGTTATAACATATACAATGCTATAACATAGGTAGCGCTATAAGATAGGACACGTTATAACATATACAACGCTGTAACATAGGTATCGTTATAAGACAGGACACATTATAACATATACAACGCTCAAACATAGGTAGCGTTATAACATAGGACACGTTATAACATATACAACGCTATAACATAGGTAGCGTTATAAGATAGGGCACGTTATAACATATACAACGCTATAACATAGGTGGTGTTATAAGATAGGACACGTTATAACATATACAACGCTATAACATAGGTAGTGTTATAAGATGGGACACAGTATAACTTATAAAACTCCATAAGATAGATAATGTTATAGGATAGGCCACAGGTTAAGATATACAATGTCATTGTGTATCTTAGAACATTAGCTATCTCATAGCATTGTGTATCTAATACTGTGTCCTATCTTATAGTATTAGGTATGTTATACTGTGTCATGTCCTATAGCATTACCAGTGTTATAGCATTGTGTATCTTATACCATGCCTATCTTATAAAATTGCCTATGTTATAGCATTATTTGGTTAACCCGTATTTTGATGTTTCACAGTGCCGACCAATGCGATAACATATAACAATATACATAGTGTCGCCAGGCATGCTCCCCTTGGCCCGAGTATCCCTATGCAAATAGTATAAATTAACTTTTGAAAAAATAGCAAAAAATCGGCCATCTCCCGAAATCGTGGAGGCTTATAGCACAGGGGCCAAACCCCGCTCCTTCCCTGCCCAGGGCCAATGGGTGCGTTTGTCAAAATTTCTAAATCGTTACTACACCCCCCCCATAGGTAGGCCGACCTCGGGCCGAAATTTCAACCCCCCATCTGCTATGGGGCTGGAACCAACCCCGGACAAACATACAAACATACAAATAAACTTTCACAAATATATATATGGATTATTGATAAGCAAAATCCAATGTATTAATACGTCAACAATTTATCAGGTTCAACAAAAGCTAATATTTGAAACTTTTTTACAGAAAACTCATCATTTTATTTAGATTTAGGTGCTTTTTCCATTTATACTCAATGGTCAGAAATAGCTGAGGTCCTCATTGTTAATGAATAAATGCTCTAACTTTTACTCATAAGTTAATTTAAATCCGACATGAAAACTAATATTCCGGTAGGAAACACTGCTCTTTGTTTAGATCATTCATTCATAAGCTATTTTCATTTACTTCAAATTTGGCTTGAAAGTGCTACGCATTCTTTCCACCTTTGTCATTTCACTAAAGTCTCATTGCCTTTTTAATTCAAAATTTTCTTGAATTTTTATGTCCTTTAAATTAGCGCATCACTACAACAAATGAGACGCAATAAGAGACAATTCCCTTTTACTATGAGCTCGCTCGCGTGTTTATCACGTTCAATAGATGATTTTATGAAAATTATACCTCCATAAAAACTTCGTGTATAAAACTCAGATCATGATTCTAAACTGCCTAAATGCTCTTCCATTCACTCATTAGAGTTTTGTACAGCCTGCATGATGAAGCTATAGTAAAATTCAATTTTAGCGTATACATTTTCATTTTTCTTGTTCCATTTCATTCTAATTTCAAAACTTTAAATTTATTTTGGTATATTGCCGAACTTTGTTGCTTCTAAAATTTACATTAGCACGCCAGTTTGGAGAGAAAAGAAACCGAGTGTACAGTACTTTACGAATCATCGAATTAATAAAAAATTAAAGGTTGGCTTGATCGAAAGCGAAGCACATGCTAGTTGATCAGCTTAAATATTGCCTCTGTTCTAAAAGCAACCTCTCAGTGTATACAGTTTTTGCGCAGACAAATAACGAAATAAAATAGTAGTAGTACGCTAAGCTTATAGTCTCTTTTACATAAATTCGTGCATAAATTTTAGGAATTTGCATTGTTAGTAAGCCGAGGTTTACGGTAATCGGATACGAGATCAATGAGATAATAGCAATCTGTCATCTTACTGTCGAAAATATAGTATTTAAAATTCATGACCGAACTTTTGTGAAACAGATTATATATTATGCGCTGAATTAATAAGCTGGAAGCTAAAAAAAGGTCTTCTGCGTAGTATCATATTACGAAATTTTTAAGCTAAATTCTGATTTAATTAGAATGCCCTTCTTTAATTCCACATGATTGATGTCAAAGATGATGATGCTAACTCTGGAAAATCTAGTCATAACTTTTTAGCAATTTTTTATTGAACCTTATTGTGCAAATTTTTTACCATTTTTAAATTCCGGAGAGAAAAAAGTCTCAACTTAAAAAACATACTTCGTGCATATCTATAACGTTTTCTAGCTTTAAAACTTATTCAAAAGTGTATTGCGGTTGACCAAAAAGTTTTGTGCTCATTGCATCTTCAGCAGATACAGGCAGCGCACTGCAGTCAATCGAGTATGTCATGCACCTAGTATCATATTATGAGCTTATGTATATTACTAATTTCTATAAATTATATTCATTGCCCTAATTTTCGAGGATTGATTGCTAAAAATGAGGAAAAACGTAAATAAAAAAGTAGAAAGAGAAAATTTTGTAAATAAAGTATCTATTTCTCTTTTATTCGAAATATTATTCGCATAATCGTTATATTTATTTATTTTTTTGCATTTTATTGGGCAGAAATGTATTATTTTACCTCATCCTGACTGAAAAAAATAAAAAAACATGCAACTGACAGTGACGCAAGGTAGTCAAATGGAAGAATTTATCAAATTTTATTTTGAATATCCTATCTAATTTGCATAAGCCGCACCTCTCCTGCATTTCGCACAATAGTGAATAAAGATTCTGTTTAATGATAGTTTCTCAGAACGCCTTTTTTCTTTTATAGTCAACTTTAGTTGCATCAAGAAGATCAACAAATGCCCGATTGCTGAAGGAAAGTGCATTAATGGATTCTGCCAAATTATAGCGTAAGACCAATTATCAAAATATGGAAATGGTTCTTGTCTTTAATTTCATGTGATGACTTTCGTGAAGATATTCTCGAAAATTCTCCGTTGAGGGTTGATAATTCATAACCTGAATTGTGAACGAATATTTTAGGATTTTTCACTCTGGTAACGTCAATTCGGGGCCCCTTAAACTGCTAAAAAGGCAGACACAGGAAGGGACATTTTTTGCATGCATTAACGCTGAGTTTCTTCAAAGGTCCCAGCTGTATCTAATTGCAGAAAATGTGCGCTGAATTGCGATAGAACAATTTTAACATGAAATACTTTTAAGGGAAGTTTAATATTGGACGCTGAAATTATTGCTAATCTAGCAAAATTCGTTCAAAAATACAATAAAACCATTATCACAGGAATGCGTAGGTACATACTCGTATTTTGGAGTAAATTCCTGCCCAAAAGCGTTAATAGAATTTAAAACTTTTACCGAAATAAGATAAGACAATTTCAGCTTTCTGCAAATTCTTCAAGCTAATGTACCACAAAATAGTCATATATTATCAAGGATTCTACAAAGATTGCTCTGGGCGAATATAAACCCTATGCTCTTCTTTCCGCTTATGATCATGAAAGTGAGTTTTGTGTAGTAATTTCCATTTACATTGAAAAATTTTAGCTACCAATTCACGTTGAATTCCATTTTCGTGTTTTACTTAGCTTGGTGATTCTTCTAGATTATTCTTGACACGTATTTTTCTGACGCATTTACATATAGTCTTTTACTTATAGTTTTTATTTTTTCTTACTTAGTGCATAATTAAGATAGCAATGAATTAATGTGATTCTAGATTCTGCCACTGTTTTTAATCTGCAATACTATATAATTTATATAGCCAACCAATGCAGCATATATATTCGTATAGCATTCTTACACATCTATACTGGAACGCGTTATCAATATGCTATGTCTCAGTACTCAGAGGTATTGTTTCCTTTTAGAGGTCATAACTACATAAACGTAAGTACAAGTTGAAGGTCGGCTGCCGAAAATTGTTCTTATTGCTCGTCGCTTATGAAGATTTACAAATTTCTGATTTTAATTGAATAGGCTCAATTTACGTGGTAGCATACGTTTTCTGGTTCCTGTTCAAAAGTTAGTAATTACACTTTGATTTTTTCTGCTTGCCGGAGGCCTATATATTCAGTAGTAAAATAATCCGTTTATCTCTTCATTAAGCTCTGCATTTAAAGTAAGTAAGTGACATCGCAGTACATATCATAGGCAGCGCATCAGCGCGTACCAATAATATGGGTGCCCCTAAAAAAGTGACCCCTAGGATATTCTTTGGAGGTTCAATTTTTTAAAGGATAGATAAATAAAAATCAGGATGTACACTTTCTTCACTTTAGACTAAATAAACAAGTTTGTGATGAGCACGTAAAGTTTCGGTATAACGTTATAAGATATACAAAGCTTTGACAGTTTTTCACGTTTTATCTTAACTTGGAGCACGTCTTATGCTGGCGCGCGTCTTCACTTGGCGCCTATCTAAAGTTGGTGATTTTTTGTTTTCTTGTCTCAACTTGGCGCCTATTTTTAAACTGGCACAAGCCTTCACTTGGCGGCTATTGTTACTAGTAGTCTCAACTTGACGCCTATCTGAACTTGACCTGTGTGAACTTGGCGGCGCTAAATAAACAATGCATGTGGTTCGGCTGGATGATAATAATGTATGTATAGAGGGGGATGGGCGTGGGGGATTTGGGGGGTATGCACAGGCACGTAGCTCAGGGGGAATAGTGGGTCCCGACCACACATGGGGCGTGAGGGGAATCTGGGGGGGTCTGGACCCCCCCCCAGAAACCAAAAGACCCCCCCCCCCAGAAATCAAAAGACCCCCCCAGAAATCAATTTTTTGAAAATTTTTTCATTTTTTTCGCAATTTTTTGATGCCAATGGATAGTGCTTGATGAGAAACGTCGAAAAATGGTGTTTTTATCGCCATATCACCATTTTTAATGCCATTTTTTGACCTTCAAAAAATCTTGGACCCCCCAGAATTTTCTTGCTGCCCACGTATGGTCCCGACCCTCCGAAATTATTCAGAAAAAACCGGAAGAATATGACCTTTTAAACATTATTTTGTGATATTTTTGGTCTTTTTGGCTCAGCCCCCAAAATTGGTGTTGGTCCTCCAAAAATAGGACGGCCAGCTACGTGCCTGGGTATGCAGTCCTCCTAAAAACCAAAAATACCCCTCCCGGAATTCAATTTTTTGAAGTTTTTTTGTTGTTTCGCAATTTTTTGATCTTAATAGATAGTGCTCTATAGAAAACGTTGAAAAATGGTGTTTCTCGCCATATCACCATTTTTAAGGCCATTTTTTCACCTTCGAAAAATTACGAATCCCCCCAGTATTTCGATGCTGCTCACCAATGGATACGCCTAGATTTTTGGCGTAATTCTGGCCAAAAAAGCGAATATGCTGCGGATCCCATTGCAGAACTTGTTATATGTACATGTCTGATTGTAATTGGTGATGTGATCGAAAATGAATAAAGCTTTGAAAACTCACACGATATAACTATTGAGGCAAAAAATTAGAAAGTCTAAAATGTGACATCCAAGTTTTATAATCACGGTGTTTCCTATGTACAACAATGGTTTTTTTTCAGTTGATCTAAAGAAGTACAAGGAACCAGACTTTGAGACATATCTTATAGCATAATATTCTATAGCTTTCACCATTTCACGTTTTCGATTTTTTGTTGTTTACTTTTATATAAATTCATTTTTGGTACAATATTTTTCAAAAAATTTCAACATTTTTCCGAAAAATTATAAAATTTTTGGCAAATTTGTGCGAAAAAATATGGGAATTCTTGAACTCCAATCAATACTAAGCGCGAAGCGCCTAATAATTTGTATAAATTATGGCAAGAGGACATTCATAAGCTTCAATTGGAACAATATACAGTATATTTTAGCATTTAACTAAAGTGTCTAAAATTTCTGAACTTCATACTTAAAGGTGGAAGATACTCGTAACTAATCCTTGATAGCTTTTTAATGTCTCAGAACTTTTTAGCAGTAGTGAAAACACCTATAGCAGTTAGAACCTAAGAAAAACTCATAATATTGTTTCCAGGCCACCAGAAAAGTAAATAAATGCCGTCAAAAATCATAAATTACATATCCATTCTTTACCTCGTCATCTATGTTGGGCGAATGGGGGAGGGGGGCAGTCGACATTGGTGGGCAGGAGACAGTGTATGCGTGCAAGAAAGGTAAACAATGGTCTTTAAATCATGGAATGGCAAAAAACACAATTTTCAAATATTTCTTATCGAGCACTATCCATTAGCATCAAAAAATCACGCAGAAAAACAAAAAATTTACAAAAATTGAATTCTGGAGGTATCTTGGTTTTTTTGAGAGAGTGGGATCCGGCCTTCTGGGAGGGCATACCCCTAACTCCTCAATCCACCGGTATTGTCCCAACATGGCCACCAGTCAGACACGGCCACCGTCCCAACAGAGCCACCGTCCCAACACAGCCACCAAAATTCCAAACACGGCCACCGTCCTAACACGGCCACCGTCCCGACACGGCCACTGTCCCAACACGGCCACCGTCCCAACATGGCGGGTGGGGGTTGAGGGGTATGCACCCAACAGAAGTTTGACCCCAGAATTAAATTTTTTTGAATTTTTTTGCTGATTTCGCGATTTTTTGATGCCACTGGATAGTGCTCGATGAGAAACGTTGAAAATGATGTTTTCTTCGCCATACCACCATTTCTAAGACCATTTTTTGACCTTTGAAAAATTTTGCACCTCCCCCAGAATGACTTTCGGTGCTGAATGTTTCCGAAGCGCCCAACATGTACAATCCGACCACAGTGCAAAACAATGCTTCATTGCATGCAAAATTCTTTATGCATGTAAAAAACTAAGTTTAGTCATCAATTTAATTGCTGTCACATGTATATCCATGCCTAATTAACTTCCTGTAATTAACTATTGATACCTACTTAGCAGATTAAAATACAGTGATAGTGGCGGCCTTGTTGAGACAGTTGCTCTGTTCGGACGGTGGCCGTGTTGGGAATTTTGGTGGCCGTGTTGGGACTGGTGGCCATGTTGGGTCACAATCCTTCCGCCTACGGTTGGCGGCCGCCATCCGCCCCTTGTAAGTACACCTACGCTACATGGTGATCAAAAAAGGTAGATCACTAATTTGCCGATTTTGCGAACCGTCAATTCAAAAGAATATAAAGCAAGAACGAATAAACAAAGAATTCAATGTACCATGCGACAAGTGTAAGACGTGCGCCAAGTTGCGTCCCAATCGTTTTTCAAGCCAGCCTGTAGAAACTAGGCATAAATACCCCATACAAATTAATGGCATAATCTTGTAGAGGATAAAATTCTCTATAATACTAATCTTGTGCTTTCTTAATTCCGCATTTGTCATTAAGGAATTGTGAAGAATGTAAAAAAATTTATGGTTATAGGGTCAGATTTTGGTCGTGTTTCTATCTTATTTCTATCTGCATTCAACTCCGATTATGAAATCCATAATATTTATTCTGATAGAAATGTACTAAAACTTAAGGGCTACTTTTTGTTTGCAACCAAACTTTTTTGATTCGGATGTATAAAGTTCATAATCTAGTGGATAATGTAAAAAAAGTTTGTCTCAAATTTTTCCGCAAACTTCTCGGGTTACTTGTGGGGACAAGTTTATAAAATAAAAATAAAGTGAGTTTTAAGTGCTACGCTTTGCAGCAAACTGCGTTTGAAAAACTTAATTTTGAGTTCCTTCTGTATGTAACACAGGGAAAATTAAAAGCAAATTAGGAAATCCAGCGGTTCTCGAGTTTTAGTTGATGCAATTCTAGCGTATACGCGCTCTCATTGGCAATATACGCTAAGCGATTGAGTACCGTACGCATCGACGCTGAATCCGTCTGAGTGTACTGTAGGCTTGACCTCCGTATATTACTGCGTGCTCGGTCGGTAAAGGGACCTGACTCGAGTTCCAATACATTGACTACATAAAGCATGTGTTTCGCTCGACAGATATGATAAGAATGCTGTTTTTAAAGCTGTTCGTGTGCAGTTTATTAGATTTGGGCTTTTTGGGAGCCAAAAGCTATGCAAGAAACAAATTTTGCATGAAGCGCCGAAATTTATGGGTAGGTATATAAGCTTCATAGTATTCTAAAATTCATTCTGACTATTTTTCAGATATGTAGGTACGCTCCAATAATTTTCAGTTTCATTTTGGACGACACTTGTAAAAAAATACTCGTATATTTTTGGGAGACTAGTCCCCTATTCCCCAAAGCTAAGTGACTGGTCTTTAGCTGGTTCGAAAACATTTTTTAATACAGCTTTAAAAAGTTTTTCTGAAAAATTTTCGATCATAATCAATTATCTAGGTAACTATTTTTACATGTCATATGTAGGTACATAGGTACGTTTGTGCATTCACAAAGTAAGATAGGCGACGGCCCCTAATGCAAATAGTTTTTGCCCTTATGGCTACGATTGTCGACTTTGTTACTTATGTACGCCTGTATGGACACTTAATGAAGCCGAGCGAACATTCCCTAAATGACATAAGCCTGGTTCAGCAATAAATAAATCATTCTCGCACACTTCAGTATCAATCTTTATACGTAGGTACCTATGGATCTACCATCCAAAATATGCATGTAATGCCCGATAATTAGCCTCTTTAATGTGCGGTAAGTGGCTTAAATCCAATTATACCTGTGAAGATATAATATTGACAATGCACAAAAGAAACGTTGAGTCGATTATTTTCAGTGATGCGTATTATGCATAAGGAATGTATGTATTCGGTCGACTATTTGTACAAAAAATAGCAAAAATTATAATCATATTCAGACAAGCAAACTCGACACAAAACAATTTTTAACGAATATGGCTGTTCTCAAAAAATTGTGATAAAAATGCAAACAAAATGCACGTTGTAATAAAGAAACAAAGGTGATCGTGCGCCGAAACAGATTGCTTATTTTCTGCATATTTAAGCCGAATTTTATTCCGAATCAGAAGCATCTAAAACGGATCGCCTTTCCTTGATTTCAGATGGTTATAGTGAATTTGCAAATAATTCATTTCCTTCATTATGGTGCCCTTGACCTTCTTTTCGATGTGATTATTTTACAACAACTTAAAGCCCCAGAGAAAATGGACTGAACAAAAATGTTATCATCAGGTGGCCGCTTTGACTTCATTTTCAGACTGTTCTGATAATGCCAGGCTCCATCTATTGTACCCGTGTACCATTGAACTTTTATATTGCCATCTGCAGTCGGTTCACTGGCAGCTTCACAGACTCCAGGGCTTTTTTACAAAATTTTGCTTTTCATCTGCAGGGCTGAACTGAGATATATCAGGGCTATGGCAAGAAGATGGTCAAGCTTAATTTCTTTCTCGGCATCTCCATCAATAATTCTGGACGGTTTAAGACGTCCTTGCCGACCCACAATAATCTGCAATAAAATTATCGGAAGATTAGTATTTTGACATAACAAAAATCTTTTATCGAATTTTCAATAGATTGAAACAGTATGTATATAAATATATACGCATAGTGCATGCTGACGGCAGAGAACTTGCTAAGTAAAAATAGAGTTAACAGTGAAAATACAAGTTTCTAGAATAATATCATTTTGTAGTGAGATATTCTTAATTACTATTAACGGTCCATGACTCAAAAAAAACGCAGAATAATGAAAAATAAATTGGTCTTGTAATTTCGGGTCAGAACCTGAATTGTGGTTTCTAACTTATTATCAAGCTAACTAAGAAACCTTCGCTCATACATAAGTGTTTCGGGCTTCAGAAACGATGGTTATATGTCAAAAACACTGTTCGTTTTGGACAATGTTCGTTATAGAACAAAAGAAATTCAAAGCGTTCGAAAAAATATAAAGGAATTCGGATAAATTGAAAAACATACAGTCTAAAAATGAGTTTAGCGTGAAGCGACTAGAATTCGACACTTATGAAGGCCAAAAACCAATCTTCTTGAAGACACGCATCTGAAGGGTCCGCAGATTTCTCAGAAAGGAAAAATTGGAGAATTTTTCTAAAAAATGCAAAATGAAGACAGAAAACAGTGGAAGTTGAAATTTTTCTTCAAAAATGTTCTAATTTGACGGGGAACTGTGTAATAATAAAGTTTTAACGCTATCTGAATGCTTAGGGGTATTAGTTTTCTAGGTTATTTTTGCTCAGGAAGTTCAATTCTTGACCCCCCTAGATCGGCTGACCCCCAAATCGGCCATGCTCTACAACTATGGTCTAAGCAGTTATTCAAGTGAGTGTTGGAGTTCCTGACCAGACAAACAAGTGGGAGTGGAGTTTGATGGTCTAGAACCCCAGAATGGAGTAGGAGTAATAGGAGTGGTCGCTAACAAAGATCTCGCTCATGATGTGAGCAAGAATAGCTCAGGAATGTCTATCTGAGCCGGATCATGTTCAAGATTTGTTCAATTTTGTCGAAATCTAAAATTATTGCGTGACCTTTGTTTTTATCGCACTATGCATTTTGTTCGCATTCTGTAATTTTTTCGAAAGGAGTCATGTTCGTTAAGCATTGTTTTGTGTCTGAGTTTCAATCCAATTATTATTATAATTTTCGCTATTTTTTGTACAAATAGTCGACCGAATATATACATTCCTTATGCATAATATGCATTGCTGAAAATAATCAACTCAACGTTTCTTTTTGTGCATTGTCAATATTATATCTTCATTGGTATAATTGGATTTAAGCCACTTACCGCACATTAAAGAGGTTAATTATCGAACAACACATGCATATTTTGGATGGTAGATACATAGGTACCTATGCACAAAGATTGATACTGAAGTGTGCGAGAATGATTTATTTATTGCTGAATCAGGCTTATGTCATTTAGGAAATATTTGCTCGGCTTCATTAAGTGTCCATACAGGCGTACATAAGTGATAAAGTTGACAATCGTAGCCATAAGCGCAAAAACTATTTGCATTAGGGGCCGTCGCCTATCTTACTTTGTGAATGCACAAACGTACCTACCCACATACGACCTGTAAAAATAGTTACCTAGATAATTGATTATGATCGAAAATTTTTCAGAAAAACTTTTTAAAGCTGTATTAAAAAATGTTTTCGAACCAGCTAAAGACCAGTCACTTAGCTTTGGGGAATAGGGAAATAGCCTCCCAAAAATATACGAGTATTTTTTTACAAGTGTCGTCCAAAATGAAACTGAAAATTATTGCAGCATACCTACATATCTGAAAAATAGTCAGAATGAATTTTAGCATACTATGAAGCTTATATACCTATCCATAATTTTCGGCGCTTCATGCAAAATTTGTTTCTTTCATAGCTTTTGGCTCCCAATGTAGCGTGTTAATATGTGAAAATATTAGCATTAACAAATGACTTTGAATCCCTTCCAGACTAGGGCCTTCTCCTGCTTCAAGTGTAATCGCTATCTAGCATCAATCTTGCCGAGAACAATTATTATTAAAACTCAATGCAATGTTAAATCAAATAACAAATACATTACTTCATAATAATTACACTACACAATAAATGTCGGAACAACTCCGACCCACACTACTATTACTCAACCTTCCATGGTAACCTATCGTTCCAACACTAACTATCTCAATCAAATATGATCAACTTCGTACAAAAACGTATGAACAAATTTTGCCTAGAGAAAACTGAAAAGAGGCTAAAAACGGCGTCGTCTTAAATAAATATTAAGTGACAAATACATAGATGAGCACTGAGACGTGCTAATAAATGTCTTAAACCTGAAACGACAAGAAATGCGTATTAAAGCGTAAACTGTAAGAAATCTATTTACAATGTGTTCAGAAATGTAGCAAATGTTAATATCAACTTTAAACAAATAAGCTTTTCTGGTTCCACGCTACACCCCTCCGGTACTGAGAGAAAATTCTCCTGTTCCTAAGAACTAAACTTACAAAACACGACTAGTATCGTTAGGGTGTCAACGATGATGACGACGATTATGAAGACAATGAGGCAACACGACCCGAAAAGCATCTTTGATCGACTTGGCCTAAACTCCCGATTTTTCCTTGTCTTTATCAAAAATTCGGGCTCGACGAGCAAACGTATGCGTGTTGACTTGCATGTCCATTCGTCGACGCAGTACCCTTTTCATCAAAATCGCATGCAAACTGCACAAAATATCATACAAATTTCCACGGCTGTCGAGGAACTGGTCACAAAATTCGTTCCAGCGAGTGCCGTAACAATATGCTTTTCTCCAAGCTCGTTTAAAATCGTACGCATCAGTCTTTACACGTTGATCTAAATTTGGCGGCAAAGCATCTAAGCGCTCCTGGACGATTAAATTCGACAACTTCTGGCAAAATAGTTGGAGGAGGAGTCTCCAAACCCAACGTAACGACGCTATTTTGGGGATTGGGTGGGGGAGGAGTCTCCTTGACCACCACAATCCCCAAACGCGACCCTAACGTAGACGCCACAGAACCGTTGATCCACACGCCCAATACGCTCCAAAGCAAACCAACTTCTAACGCTGCCAACGCATCTCTCGCCGCATAAATGACCATTGTAGGCAAAAAATTATGCAACGATTGGTTCCAAAATAACCCGTAGCTGCGATTTTCTTTGGGCAGTTTGAGCCCAAACCCATAACGAACGAACAACGCCAAGGTAGCTCTATTTGAGCTCCAGGCGTCCGGAAAATTACCAAGTCGCCTTTGACGTTCCAGATGACAATACCGACAAAATAAATCGTGAATTTTGGTATGACCAAACGATACAATGTCGCCAAACGAACAGCAAAGCGCTCTGATATCTTGGTCAAAGTCCTGGCCAAACTTAATAATTGACGCTTCTTTGAGCAAGCTCACCAGCGAGTCTGGTAGCTGATTGAATCGATGAAGGTCAAAAATATAAACCAAACCATCCAAATTAGCTATTTGGATGATGCGAGCAAAACCGCCCTTTGCATCTTTCTCAATCGAAGGCGACGAAAATTTTTTCTGCCAAGTAGGCCATTTTCGATATTCGCAATGCCAATTAACAAATTCGGCGTTGATTCCTAGCACGATCGGAAAATCAGGCGCCCATGGCGTCCTCAAAACCTCAATCGCATGCCGACAATCCTCCAAATTTTGAACAGCACAAACTCGACGTAGTTGAAATGGCTCACGACCCAGAGCTCGCAGCCAACCACAACAAATCGGTCCAAATTTCGTTTCATCTACTCTCTCAAGATTTTCGAGCATTTCTCGAGGTCGACCAAATGGCAAAAAATCCGACATAATTTGCAAAAATTGAATGCGTTTCTAAAAAATTCGAAAACGCGTTTTGCACTTAAAACTTAGGCAAAAGAGAAGTAGCAAGGCAAGATTAGCATATTAATTAACAAAACTATCAACTAATACTATGTACAAATAAGCCAAGTAGCATAATTAATTATCAGACAATTCTGCAGCCTGTATTTCCGGGCAGTCCTGACAGGCCATTTTAAATGCTTCAGAAAATCCTTTCATTCGATTATTAGCAAACAAGTGAGTACTTGTTTCAAATGAAATTACTTTTTCTGATTCGCAAAGTCCGAAACATTTCTTTAAAACCTAGAAACGTACTGGAACTTTTTCGTAATCCTTAATATTTAATTTTGCCGGAATGTCCGTAAAATTAATCACTTTAGCTGGTTAAAATGGATAACCTTTAAACTTAGCAAAGACTACGTCGCCAACTTTGAAATTTTGCCTTAATTTTGAATTTTCAAAATTCTCAGCTTTTTTCAAACGATTAACATGTACTAACTTTGAAAAGCGTTCGTCCGCAATTAAAGTTATTTTTACGCTTAAATTGGAAATTTTTTCGCTCATTTTAAAGGGTCCATCCCATTTTAAAGCTAATTTCGGGGAAATCCCCTCGCCTAAATTGGCTTTACGCAAATAAACAATATCACCAACATCGAAATCGATTTTAGTAGATTTTTTGTCATACTCTACCTTTTGCCGTTTTTGAGCTTTTTCAATAGAATTTCGAGCTTGTTCTTGCATTTCGGACAAAGTAGTTTTTAGAAAATCTACATAATTTTCCTCTGTATAAACAAAACGTTGTTCAGGAGAAATTTGCACTTCTAAAGGATATCTAGGCTCTCTACCATACATAAGCATGAATGGTGAGATGCCTGTGGATTCTTGACCACAAGCGCGATACGCAAAAAGAACAAAAGGCACATATAAGTCCCACAAAACTGGTTCTTGCGAGACAAGAGTAGATAAAGCTGATGTTAAAGTTCGATTGAATCTTTCAACTAAGCCATCAGTTTGAGGATGATACGCAGAAGTAAAAATTTTTTGTACTTCCAAAATTTTGCAAATTTCTTTCAATAAATTTGACGAAAAATTACCACCTTTGTCCGACAAAAGTTGTCTAGGTGTACCATGTCGACAGACAATTTCTCGTACAAAAATTTTAGCTATAGTTGAAGCTTTTAAGTCAGGTATTGGAAAAGCTTCTGCCCATTTAGTTAAATAATCTAAGAAGACTACTACATAGCGATTACCACTTGAAGCAACTGGAAACTCCATACAATCAACTGCAATTTTGTCCCAAGGACCTTATACAACTATACTTTGTAATGGAGCACGTACATTTGGTACCGGTGACTTACGCTTGATGCAAATTTCACACGTTTTGCACCATTCTATGACGTCCTGCGTCATCTTAGGCCACCAAAATCGTTGCAAAATTCGGCCCGTGGTTCTCGCTACGCCAAAGTGAGCACCAAATTCGGAGTCGTGGAATTCTTTCAGCATCGTGGAAATCCACGCGCGTGGAACAACTGTTTGCCATATCATCACGCTACTCCTTTTTGGTCTGTACCGACGAACTAAAACATTATTAATAACGTCAGATTCGTTCTTAATTTCTAACGGGCATTTAGTTGTCGTTAACTGTGCTTTAATATTAGATATGAATTCGTCCTTTTCTGTTTCGACTTGAAATTCGTTTTCTGGCTCATTTAAAATAACGGGCGAAACATTTGAATTTCTAGAAAGCCAGTCAGAAGCGCCATTTTCTTTACCAGGCGTAAAACAAATTTCAAAATCAAATTCTTGAAGTTTTAAAGCCCATCGCATCAATTTACCACTAGGATCTTTCAGATTTAACAACCATTTTAAAGGCTTATGGTCTGTCTTCATTATAAATTTATTACCATACAAATAGTCTCTAAAGTATTTACAGCCCCAAAGAATGCCAAGCGCTTCACGCTCTATCGTTGCGTTATTTCTTTCATGCACATTAAGAACGCGAGAAGCATAGGCAAGTACCCATTCGTCCTCTCTGCTTCTCTGACTTAATACAGCGCCCAAAGCATTACTGCTTGCGTCAGTATTGAGCACGAAAGTAGCACTTGCATCAAAAATTGGGAATTTCAAAATCGGAGGGCTGACAAAATCACTTTTTAGTTCTTCAAATATTTTATTATGCTTTTCAGTACAAACGAATTTTTCGTTTTTACTTGTTAATTTGTATAAAGGACCAACTTTACAAGCTAAATTAGGCACAAATCGTTTAAACCATTGAATAGAACCAAGAAAACTTTGCAATTGTTTTACAGTTTTAGGTGGTTCAGCTTCAAGGTAACCAGAAATTTTCTTAGGATCAGGTCGGATCCCGTCCTTCGAGATTACATGACCTAAGTAAGTCACCTCGGATTGCAAAAAGTTGCATTTTTCTGGTTTTATTTTTAAATTGACTTTTCACAACGCCGAAAATACGTCGCTAAGATCTTTTAGATGTTTTTCAAACGTTTTTGAAAACACCAAAATATCGTCAATATAAACTAAACAAGAACGCCATTGTAGGCCAAAGAGAGCAATTTCCATTATTCTCTGAAAATCTGCTGGTGCGTTTTTGATTCCGAAAGGCATGACATTAAATTCGTAATGCCCAAAACTTGTTGTGAAAGCAGTTCTTTCACGCGAATCCGAGTCCATTTCTATTTGCCAGTAACCAGAACGCAAATCAAGAGTGGAGAAAAACTTTGCACCCGCAAGGCTGTCCAAACATTCTTGGAGCCTCGGGATTGGATAAATGTCAGTTTTGGTTACCTTATTTAGACCTCGATAATCTACAACGGGGCGCATTGTCCCATCCTTTTTCTTCACAAGAAACGTATTAGCCGACCAAGGACTTTTCCATTTCTTTTACGATTTTTTCGAGCTCTAATTTTTGCCGAAATGGAATTTGAAATTGTTTCGCTTTTACTGGCCCGTGATCCCCCGTATCGATTTTGTGCTTAACTATTGTAGTTCTACCGAGAGAATCGTTGCCTGAGCTGAAAATGTCGAAATTTTTCAGGAGCAAATCATTCAACTCTTTCTTCTGTTGATCGTTCATTGAAAATTTCGCTTTCTCCAAACATTGCTCGATGCATTTTTTGGATATTTTTTGCATTATTTTTGCTCGTCGAAAATGAAAATTTTTCAATAGAGGTAAAGTCCTCTAGCCGACCCTTTTAGTACCGGCTTCGATAATAATAGGCTTATTATGCACATTAAGTAAACGCACAGGCACAGAATTAGTTTCAGATGATATTATAGCTGCAGCTGCAAATACAGATGTTTTGTTACATAGATTTTCGTCCGGAACAAATAAAACATCTTTTTTAGCATTACAGTTTAGTAACTGAGCACTACATAATGCTTCACATCTTGCAGGAACGAAAATAGAATCAGTAGTACACACGTATGCAAGATTAGCGTCAGATTTTAAACTGCTATAAATAGGCAGATATAAAGAAATCTTTTCGCCATTTATAGTGCTGTATCCTTCAGCTATATGAGGAATTACATAATGCTTATCGATGAAATCGCATCCGAAAATGATGTTAAACGGTGCTTTTTCGACTAACAAAAATGTTTCGTTAAAAGCTTGATTACCTATTGTAAAATCTAATGCTAATTTGCCAAAAATATTGAGCTTTGAACAACTAGCAGTTCGACAAGATGTTATTGGCTTTCCTTTTTTCACATTTAATTTTAGCTGCATGTTCACAAATTCCATAGATATAAGAGTTACATCGCTTCCTGTATCTATTAGAGCATTAGTTTCATTTCCGTTTACGCACATTTTGACAATTGGTAACTTACGTTGTCTTAGCGTGCCTACCATACTAGAATTTGGTCCTTCTAGTTCGAGTAGTCGCTTTACCAATTCTGCATTTTGCTGTAGAAGTTGCTCTAACGTATCGCCAACTGTATTTGTCGATTCTCTCGGCGAATCATTGGTAGAATTCTCGTGCGATGTCTTCGTCAAAACATTAGCTTGCCAACTTTGGAATTTGCGATTCTCAAAGGTGCGCGGCCAACTTTCTCGAATTTTTCCAGAAAAGCCTGTCGGACACTGATTGTTCATGTGCCCTTTTCCGCCGCACCTATAACAATTTGAAGACTGATTAGGTTTACCGTATTGACGTTTTGGCAGCATAGGTCTAGGAGCATAATTATAACGCTGATAATTATTAAAATTGGGAATATTACGCTGATAATTATTAAAATTCGGACGATTGAAAGACTTTTGAATAAAAGGTTTTTTCGGCCATTTATCCGTGTTATGATTAAAATCAGCTTTTTCCCGACTTTCGGCCCCTTTTTGTGGCAATAAATTAGCTTTTATTTCTTTTAATTGCTGTGAAGGTTCACTGATAGCCGACCATAATTTTTCGTCATTCCCTTCCCCAGTCCTTACAGTCAAAACTGACTCGGATTGAGAAGGTCCTGCTCCTAGCACAGGCATGCCAGTCCACATGTCCGGTTTAAACGGCGATTCAATTCTTTTAGCAGTTTCCAAAGCTTTTTCCAATGTTTCAGGTGTGCCGGAAATTGTAAAAATGCTATGATATTTAGGCAACAAACCATTAATAAATTGCACTTTAACAAGTGTTTCTATTTCTGCCTTATTATTAATTAGATTAGGATAAGCTCGTTTACACATAGTCGTAAGCTTATGACAGAACATATCTAATGATTCGCTTGTTTCCTGCTTTCTGCCATGAAATTCAATTCTCGTTTTTTCACGAACAGCTGGAGGTTGAAAATGATTGATTAAATAAGCTTTAACAATCGCATAATTATTACGCTGATCTTCAGGTATTCCAAAAAATACAGAACGTGGATACAATAGCAAGCATAATGGTAAAGCAGCTAACTTAACTTCGTCGTTCAAACCACCTGCAGAGCTTAAAGAATCGAATTCCTCGAAAAACTGGAAAATAGCCTTGCCTGTTTCACCTGCGAATTTTTTGACACTTCTTTCAGCAATTTGGAGAAACTGCATTCGCTGCAATGCATTAACAACTTCAGAATTTTGTGTCATTTTTGTATCGTTTTCAGATTCTAAGTCAAACAAATCGAAAGCTCGACCGAGTCTGTAAAACTCTTTAAAAATGTTACCTCTATCCGAGCTACCTTTTTCTTCACTGACGTGAATTTGACGAGCTTCTTCAGGTTCCTTTTCAACTCGACTTCTGCTTCTAGTTACGACAGCTAACGGCGGCAGCGAATTCGATCTTCGGAGCAACATACATTGGGCAAAATTTACTGTGGCAGTCCACTCGGTCTCTAAACAAAACGGTAGTCCGTAATTTCAAAGGACCTTTAAATCGTGTAACACAATAGTATGCGCTGTCAACCCGAGTTTCAAACTCTGGGACCTCCAAATCGTGTAGCGTATTAATATGTGAAAATATTAGCGTTGACAAATGACTTTGAATCCCTTCCAGGCTAGGGGCCTTCTCCTGCTTCAAGTGTAATCGCTATCTAGCATCAATCTTGCCGAGAACAATTATTATTATAACTCAACGCAATGTTAAATCAGATAACACTACATTACTTCATAATAATTACACTACACAATAAATGTCGGAACAACTCCGACCCACGTTACTATTATTCAACCTTCCATCTTAACCTATCGTTCCAACACTAACTATCTCAATCGAAAATGATCAACTTCGTACAAAAACGTATGAACAAATTTGCCTAGAGAAAACTAAAAAGACGCTAAAAACGGCGTGGTCTTAAATAAATATTAAGTGACAAATACATAGATGAACCCTGAGACATGCTAATAAATGTCTTAAACGTGAAACGACAAGAAATGCGTATTAAAGCATAAACTGTAAGAAATCTATTTACAACGTGTTAAGAAATGTAGCAAATGTTAATATCAACTTTAAACAAATAAGCTTTTCTTGTTCCACGCTACACCAAAAAGCCCAAATCTAATAGACTGCACACAAACGCTTTAAAAACAGCATTTTTATTATATCTGTCGAGCGAAACACATGCTTTATGTAGTAAATGTATTGGAACTCGAGTCAGGACACGAATTTCGTGTCCTTTTACCGACCGAGCACGCAGTAATATACGGAGGTCAAGCCTCACAGTACACTCAGACGGGATATGCGTCGATGCGTACGGTATTCAATAGCTTAGCGTATATTGCCAATGAGCGCATATACGCTAGAATTGCATCAACTAAAACTCGATAACAGCTGGATTTCCTGATTTGCTTTTAATTTTCCCTGTGTTATGTGTATTGTTTAAAATCAGAGGTGTAAAACACGTTTACTTCCCTTTTTGATTGGTCAATACCTTCAGTAGAATGTGGAATACAAGTTACTCAAACACAAACGTGCTATGACTAAAGGACTACAAACTTATATTTTTTTGCTTTGGATTTTAAGAACTATAAAATGCGAAGAAAATGAAATCATCGAGAAGCGTTTGCAGGACTTTTTTCCCAGAAAATTGAAATTTCTTCGATCTTGTAGCTCGATATCAAATTGAATTAGTTTTGGAAATGGACTCAAAAGTGAACAAATTCTGAAAGAAAATATTTTTCTGTTTGAACACTAAAAATCAAATTATTGAAAATCGTTTTTCGAGACTTTTTTCGGATAAGTTAAAATTTTCTTAATCTTGCGGCACGATATCAAAATCAATTCACTATGCTAATATAATCAAAAATAAGCAAATTTTTATGAGGGAGATTTTTTGTGTTAGCTTTTCGCAATTCTGGAATGTTTTCAGAAAATTGAAATTCCCTCGATCTTGTATCTGAATATAAACATAAATTAGTTTTGCTCATGGACTTAAAAATTATCGAATTTTGAGAAGTAATTTTGGCATTGTTTCTTTAAATCTCTCAAATGCTAAAAGAGGAAATCATTGAAAATCGTTTTTAGACTTTTCAAGAAAATCGAAATTTTTATCATCTTGTGGCTCGATATCAAAATGAATTAAGTTTTCTAATGGACCTAAAACTGACCTATATCGGGGCATAATAGTTTTTGCGTTAGCCTTGTAGAACTCACAATGCTAAAGAAGGAAATTTTTGAAATTTGTTTTTGAGACTTTTTCGAACAGTTGAAATTCTCTCAATCTTGCGGCTTGATATAAAAATCAATTAGTTCTGTCAAATAGATTCAAACATTTGCAAATTTTGATGAGAAATATTTTGTTGCGGTAGTTCTTTAGATTTCTTGAAATGCCGAAGAAGGAAGTCATTAAAATTGTTCTTTAGCCTTGTTTTTGAAATAATTTGAATTTTTTGACTCAAGAATGAGCAAATATTCAGGAGAAATGTACTTTTGCGTTTGTTTTTTAAGAGCTCTGATAATGCAAAAAAGGAAATCATTGAAAGATCGAATTTGAGACTTTTTCAGGAAATTGAAATTTTCTTGTTCTTGTGGCTCGATATCCAAATGCATTAGTTTTGCTGATGGGTTCAAAAGTGAGCAAATTCTGTGGAGAAATATTTTTTGCATTGACTTTTCAGAACTCTAAAATGCTATAGAAGAAATGATTGAAAATCGTTCTCGGAACTGTTTTCAGCAAGTTGTAATTTACTTGATCATATGGCCTGATATCTAAATGAATAAGTTTTGCTAATTGACTCAAAAGTAAGCAAATTCTGAAGAGAAATATTTTCTTGCATTAGCTTTTCAGGGCTCTGAAATGCTAAACAAAAGAAATTTATTGGAAATCGTCTTCGAGTTTTTTCGGCAAATTGAAATTTCCTTGACCTAGTGGCTATATCAAATTGAATTAGTTTTGCTAATGGACTCAAACTTGAGCAAATTTTTAGGGGAAATTTTTTTTCCGTTGGCTTTTCAGAACTCTAAAATGTCAGAAAAAGGAAATTATTTAAAATCTTTATCGAGACGTCTTTCGACCAATTGTAATCTGCTCGATTTTATGGCTCGATGTCAAAATAAATTAGTTTTGCTAATGTACTCAAGACTGAGCCAAATTTGAGGAGAAATATTTTTTGCGTTAGCTTTTCAGAACATAGATTATTTTATGTAGGATTGATTAATATGTATGTTTTTAGGATTTTTAGAGCTAAGTATTTCACAAGCCATTAATATCGTTAGCTTCTATTGATTCTTGCTGTAAAAGTTAATTAAATTTTTCAAAATATTTAGTTGTGAATGATTCAAATGCGAAAAGATTGGTTTTTGAGAAGAGCAACAATTCAGTATTATGAGTAGAACATCATGCATAAATGCATCGGTGTAATGTACAATTTATGCCTTTTATCTTTCAAATATGGATGAGAGTCTGTATGCCTCTTATCGAATTCTAAAATCATAGCCCCCTCACAGCGACAACGGCACACACCTGGGAGGTGCGGTTTCTTTAATCGAAGGATAATTCAAAAATTCGATGCTCATGTTTTTTTTTGTTTACACTCAATACCGAGTTAGCAATGAGTGAGTAAAGTGTAAAGCGAAAAATCAAATAATTTGCGGAGGGTTTTTTTTAATGTAGCCCCCGAGTTGTAGATTACGAATATGACCTTAAAATTTCTTTACACTCAATGGTTGTTACACAAAAGTCCTGAAGCTTGTCTAACTCAATTTCGGTTTCTGTGCAGTCCAATTGATTTTATAATGTAGAGGGTTGCAATATCTCAAAACGTAAATTTTGTTTTCTCTCTTTTAACGCAATATATCTCGATCTGTGATCGTTTTAGTGTAAAGGAGTCGAGACGAAAAACGAAATTTCATCAGCTACTCCGCTAAGTAGGCGGAATATGCTAATTATGCTTAAAATGTGCTCTGACCTTAACGTTACAGATCCTAGTTTATTTTGTTTCTACACACCCAATATTGCGTTATTAGCACAAGTATAAAGTTTACAACAACGAGAAGCACTTTTCCGCCGAGAGCATTGGGTATCAAACAATTTGCGGTGGGCCAATATTTTAAAATGCTCCCCCTGAGTTGTGGATTGCGAATCTGACCTTAGAATTTCTTTACACTCGATGGTTGTTGCACAAAAGTGTAAAGTAAATGGTTTTTTACTGTTAGCGTACTGTTAGCGTGTCCTAAAGCTTATCTAACTCAATTTTGGTTTCTGTGCAGTCCAATTAGTTTTATAATGTAGAGGGCTACAATATCTCAAAAAGTAAAATTTTTTCTCTTTAACGTAATATTTGTTGATCTGTGATCATTTTAGTGCAAAGGGTTCGAGGCGAAAAAAGAAATTTCTTCAGCTACTTGCAACCCCCAAAATTTCGGCGCTGCCCATCTATGGATATATGGCCTAAAATATTAAATAAAAGACGGGAACTAGCAAAGAAAAATGCTTCAATGGAACAAAAAAGGTAAATATGCTTGAATTTCTTCATTGTTAAGGATGTAAAAGGAGAGGATTGGGGAAAATTTCCTATATACGCAGAAGCCATAGGAATGTGCTAAACAGTTAGACTTCCCCTAAACAACGCAAAAATACAAGTATATTCAGCGGCCTATGCGCGTTTCTGCAGATTTTCCGTAGTAATTTCGATTACGATAGCGAGTATTTTGATTACTTTATTTTGGAAAATCCTTGAGTTGGCCATGTAGGTGTAAAGTTTACACTATTATCTTTCACGCCAGAGCACGGTGGAAAGTAAAGATTGCATTAAATAGATAATACATTATTTATTTAATAGTCATAAAAGTGTCTTCAATGCTCTTTTGCGAAACACTTGAAAACGTTTTGTGAATTCACCCTCATTTTTCACAGGCCGCAGAATGTAGTTCGATTTTGGCGTTGTTTGGGGAGTCTAACTGTTTAACACATTCCTATGACTTCTGCGCATATAGGGAAATTTTCCCTAGTCCCATCCTTTTACATCCTTAACAATGGAGAAATTCAGGTATGTTAAACTTTTTTGTTCCATCCGAGCGTTTTTTGTTGCTGTACAACTGAAGAAAATATTCAGGATGTTTACGAAATTCTCAGAGTAATTACAAACTTAACAAAACATCTTCCAAAGTCTGCAAGAAATTTTCCAAATTCAACAAAAAATTTTCCTTTCCAAACTCTACAAAAAGTTTCATAAACCCTGCTAAATTCCTATGCTTAAGCATGCAAAATTATTTCCAAATTCAGCGAAAGCATTTCTAGAGTTTGCAAAAAATTTTCTAATTTACGCAAAAGTTTTTCAAAACAACATAAGAAAATTTTTAAACTCAGCTAAAATTTTTTTTGAATTTTACACAAATTAATGTTATCAGATAAGCATAACTAGTAAAATATATCTCTCATAGTGTTCCTTCTGGGCAGAGATCATAAGGAAATTAAGCTTACATGCACCTGTTCGATGCTGTTGAATTAGTTTTGCTCATTTAAAGCTTTCAGAGAAACTTTGTAATTATTCAGCTATTGTACTTTATTGAAAATTATGTGTTTATATTTTTAAAAAGTTTGAAGCCAGAAATTAGATTTCAGCGATTATTTCTATGAAACAACGTTAAATGTAGTAATTAAATAATATTAGTAATTCGATTATCAGTAAGTCGGCCATGCTCAAACTTGCCTGCAGAAGTCAATTTCTAAGAGGATCATTTTAAAATAAGGTCTTGTGTGAATCGAAAAACGAGTTGCATATAAAGCATTCAAGTACAAAATGCTTGTCCTGAGGATGCCGGGTCAATTTTTGAGGTAATTTGAATATTGATTTACAAACAGGGCATCTGCACCTATTTCCAAGGTAAACTGAATTTTCATACTCCATTAATCCACCTTTATGCGTGTACATTTTAATACACTGTTTTCATTGATATGGGTTCTGCTCTATTTTCTTTTTTTAGAAGACATAAAAATACCCTTTATTCATATCATTTATTTATTGCTGTATAATACAGGTCCCATTTTGTTCGCCTTTACATTAAGGCGCTTGATTTGATGATGCGCTATGTAAAAGAATTGGTGAAGATATAAAACATATTCAAGAGGAAGTAAATCTGTCACTTCACATGGACCTTAAACCTGCCAAGTATACCAAGTTTGCTCATGAAGTGGTGGGATCTTTAAAAGAAAAGCAATGGCTCTAGACACTTTTAGCCTATGTTATTAATTTTACTGAAAATGATAGATCTTCGAAATAGGAATATTACAATTTTATTGTATTACAAGAATTAAACAAAATCTAGCCAGCTAGTTTATCATGCATATTCTTGAGTATTTTGACAAACAATACTCGGTCTAAAAGATTTGCTCAGTGAGGATATGACTTTTTAGGCATGTTATTGCTGACAGAGAAGGACTGTAGCATAAAAAGATGAGCGTGCCACCTTACTTGAGAGTCATATACATAACCATAAGCATATTCATAGTAGGTATAGTGACCCCTATAGACAAAATTAAGCCCATCGAGATTAAGTGCACTACTACCTGATATTAACAATTACGTAAATAAAAACTTCAGTAACAATATGACTACATGCAAAAAAAGTAGACAAAGTGCCTCCAGTAACTATAGTAAACTCCTTTCAGGCTTGTTTGTAAGGCAGCTAAATCGCACCTTGGTAGCGAGAGTGAGCATCCATCAAGGTTATGTTAAAAAATTGGTATGTTTGCTATAGTAAGCCACATTAAGCTTAAGTTCATATGTAAGCTATACTGGTTGAAGTGACCCTCAGTTGCTTTAATGACACCCAGTTGCTAAAATGAACTCCCACTTACTATAGTGGACCCGCGTTAGCTGTAACAACCTTCAATGCACATTTATGTCAAAATTGGTATGTTAGCTTTAGTGAACCCCCGGTAGCTGTTATCAACCCACTTTATGTACACAAAAGCTAAATTTTTTAGTGGCTAATTGTGACACCCAGTGACGCTTGTGAACCTGATTGACGCTTGTAAAACCCCATTAGGCTTATAAGCACGTAACTACATGCTAGAAATGCTATGGTGGCAGTAGTGACCCGAGTAGCTATAGTAAACCTCGGTAGTTGAAATAATCGCCATTATACTCATAAGCACCTATACATATTAAAATTGCTATGGTGGCCTTAGAAACCCCCGGTATCTGTTCTGAACCTTGGTAGCTAAAATAACCCCTATTATACTTATATGGACATTCAAAACAAATGGACAAAAAGAAAAATCCAAAAAAATTAATCAAATTTGGGAACCCACTATCCACTAACTCCCTTGGACTCACTTTACACTCTACACCAGACTCCCTCGAGAAGTTTCTCTTGCTTTGGCTTGCAGGCAGGACCAGGGTCCGGATTCAAAAAAGACTAATATTTATTACTAAGAATGTTACCACTAATATCCTAATAAATATTGGTCCCATTATTTTTTGTTAGATAATATTACTAATATTATTAGCGGTAGTATTACTATTGATAATTAGTAATAAATATTACTCCATTAGGTTCTGTTTCACAACGCACTAATAAATATTACTAATTATATTAGTACATGCGTATTGTTGATTGTCGTTTTGTGCATTTATTTGTTTTTTGTGTGCTCAGATTTTGTTTTTCTGCGTTCACTTATTTAACTTTTATAATTTAGCCTTGAAGACTTTATCATGCCAAAAGATGACGAGATTAAATTATTATTAAATTATTCGCTAAGTTTGATGATACTATAACCGCCAGCAATAAGCAGCAAGAATGGCTTAAAATCAAATTTACAAAAATAGTTGAATTTAAGCAAAATTTATGGGCATCGATTCAATTTCTGAAAATCCGTGGACATCGATCGAAATAAACACCAGGGGCTAAACCTTCTTGTTCGGAATCGGAACTTAAATCCATTTTATACAAATTATAAAAATGCAAAGTATGCATATATATTACTCATGCATGACATCAAATGGTAAAAGCGACTGATCATGAAAGAATAGTTTTGAAAAATGAGCTTGCTAAGCGAGAGTTGTAAACTAAGAGGAGCTTAAAGTTTAAACCTAATATTAAATTATAAAGATAATAATAAAAGATTTAAAGCTTTAAGAAAAATAAAAATGTGGTAAATTAAAACAAATTTAGAGGATATGATGAGACATTATTGTTGAGAATGGGACGATCACGTGCTATGTATAATGACTCCTTGATTATAAGATCAAAAGAGTTGTATGCTCGACTGATAATCTTGAAGCAATCTGATGTAATTGGATGATTGCTATTTGAGATATGTTTGTGAATAGCAGATAAACTATCACCCTGAATTGGCTTTCCTGTAGCAAATGAGATGCCAGTATGCTCTGTCATTCTACTCCCAAAATGTTGGCGAGTTTCACCGATGTGACTAGCCATACAGCTGAACACGTATACTTATTTACTAAATTTGAGAGTAGCTTAGCATGTACAGCATCCTTGTTCTTGAAAAACCGGCTGATACACATGACAGGTTTGTAAACAAACCTTACTCTAATCTGAGGGTAAAATGCAGATATAGCCTTTAGAATTTTGCTGCGTACATTGTAGCCATGCACACCAGTGTAAGGCAAAACAAGAGAATAGCATAGTTTATCACACCCGAATTTTATGTCATCACTCTTACTATAAACTTTTGTCATAAAGTCTGATATGACCTTATCAATCAAGCTAAGCGGATACTCCTTTTGCAGTAGAGTCTGCTTCAGCTTGTCAATATCAGAGACAAAAGTCTGATATGAGTTACAAATCATGTGAATACGACTCACAAGTGTCTTTATTAAACCAACTTTATAGGCAAAAGAAATGAAGCTAGACAATTTGGCATAAAGGCCAGAAAATGTGGGTTTCTGATATGATGATGTGACAATATCATCGAACTTCCTTTCAACAAGCACATCAAGGAAATTTAATTTCTTGTCACATTCAGTTTCAAATGTGAAATTCATATTAGGATGTTGCTGATTCATGTAATCACAGAACTTTCTAGGCTGATTCGTGTCAGAAAACACTACAAATGTGTCATCAACATAACATACATAAAACTTGGGTCTAATCTTTATACTACAGTCTCTGAGCCACATTGTTTCATGATGGCTCAAGAAAATGTTGGCAAGAACTGGGCCAAGCGGATTACCCATAGCAACACCGTCTATCTGTTGATAGATTTTACCATTACACGTAAAGTAACACTCTTTGGACTGCAAGTTCTAGAAGCACTTTGAATTGATGACAATTCATGTTATTTACTAACTTGACATTCTGATCATCAAATAGTTTCCTAATACATATGTCAATGGTCTCATTGAGTGGAATATTAGTGAACAAGCTTTGAATATCAAGACTAGCCATAAAATGATGGCTTTTGAATGTAAAAGCCTTAAGTCTTGTCAGGAAACTACCAGTACTTATGTCTTGTAGGATCGGCACAAAATACTTACCCAACTTTTAAGTTGGAGTGTTGATGGCTGACAAGATTGGTTTTAGAGGAACATCTCTCTTATGAGTCTTAGGCAAGCCATATAGCCTGCCATAACTGCATCCTACTGGATTTATACTTTTATAGACATCAGCAGATAGTCCATTCTGTTTATGAACCTTCAGTATATGGGCTGATATGCGTTTCTCAACTGAGCGTATAAACTGACAAGGATTACAGTCAATGACTTTGAACTCTGAGATATCATTCAAGACATCATTCAACTTCCTAATGTAGTCATCTTTGTTCAAAATTACGACTTGATTACCCTAATCTGCCTTAAGAACAATGATATTCTTGTCTTTTGACAGATTGCTGAGGATTTCATAGTCACGCTTTGATAGATTATCACAATGCTTCTTATCATAATTAAAATATGAGCTAAGAGCAATGTCTCGCAATTGATTCTTGATAATTTGCATTTTTACATTGTCACAGTTAATGGCAGTTTGTTTCTTGAGGAAACCCATCAGTTTCTCAAAAGGTAGCAGATAATCACCATACTCGATCTTCCTAGGTGTAATAGAGTACTTCATTCCATAAGACAACAAGCTTCTCATGAGCTGTCAAAACTCGGTTACTTAAATTAACTACAACCTTTTCAGGGTCGATACTATTGACACTTTTATGCATAAGCAAGTTTTTTACCTTCTTGCTATGCAACTGTCTAACATGGTTGAGAGATTTAGACACATTGCGTCTAATGTATGTTAATGCTACCTGAGAATCCAACCAGGATGCTCGTGAATTAAACAAGGTAATCTGCGCCTTCAAATCACTTAGGACTCTTTCAACCTCTCTGATTTTAACTTTCAATTCCTCATACAAAAATGTATGCTTCAGGCATAATCCTGCAATTTTATCAGTAAGAATTAAAGTTATCTGGAATTCTGCAGAAGTATCGCTGATTGTTTGTACTAACTAATAAACTAAATTCACATACATAGGGAGTGAAGTTAATATAGAGTAAGCACTAATACCTCCAATTATTGGTGAATAAAAACTAATGAAAAATGAGGCAAATATTGATGAGATTTTATAAGTATTTCCGCCACTAACGTGTTTATGAAACAGACGGTAATAAATTAGCTACTAATTTTGTAATAATGTTGGTGATTTTAGTAATATTTATTAATAATTTAGTAATATTTTATGTAAAGGCCGACTAATATTTTAGAAAATCGGTTTTTTCTCATTACTGATATCATTTCTTTGTGCAACAGGCATTCCTAATACATATTAGTAACATCAAAAAATATTTTGTATGAAACTCGGCCAGGTGCATTGGATTAACTTTTAAACTGTTCAAGAAGAAAAATTGGAAAGATGAGAAACTTTGCTAGGCTTATAGATTCACCAGTCCCAAGGTATTCGAACTTTACACCAATTTACACTTCACTCTCTCCTTTGGCTTAGGGCAGGGTTGCTACTGTCTGCTCCCTCTAGGCTCACGGGCATGCTTAAGCACGTTGAAATACCCATTGAAATGCTCATATGTAATGTTCGAGTACAACTAAATATCGATAATTTGAAATATTTAAGAACAACTAAGAATGGGAAATTCAAGAACCCTTTAGCTTAGGGGCATAACATCCTCAATTAGGGGCACCCCATTTGCAATTATTTTTCAAGTCAGTCGTATCTTAAGGTTCTTAACCATCTATGAATTTTGTTTAATTTGGCTAATGCAGTCCCAGAAAAATAAGACTCTAGAAATGCAATTTTGAAATTATCGTCTGGATTTGATACTCCATGTAGAAGCATCTGTTTTTCGAAGTTTCCGAAGTTTTGAATCCATTCTCGAAATGACTCCTCAAAAGCAACTGAAAATAGTTTAGGTGGTTTTTCGTCAAGTAAAACTCTCAGACGAATGAATGGGTCAGCCGTAGAAACACTAAATCCTGAAAATTGAGCTCTGTCATGTTCAACAATAGTTTTTAGTTCGTCGATTTTTTCGCTTAATGCTTCTCCAAATTCGTTAGAAGCTGCTCTAAAAGTTTCAGCCATTCTTTGAGAATCGTGAGCCATTTTTCTAGTCAAAGGCCTTTTTAATATTTGAGATGAAAAATTCTCAGCGGTTTTCGGAGTTTACTCAGGGAAATCGGAAATGCTGACCAATATTTTACAGATGACAGTTGGGAAAAATCTTTTTAATTTAAGAAAAAAACCTTTCGCTTTCCATTCCCAGGAATTCGTTTTTCTCAAGATCAGTCCTCAGAATAAAATGTAGGTAGCTACGAATGTGCAATCAACCAGTTTTATGCCTTAGTAGTTAACCGTGTCCCCCTGGATCGCTACACAAAGTATAGCCAGTGCTTAAGCATAGGCTGTGTTGAAGCATAGTCCTGTGTTGAAGCATAGGCTATATGTTTTGTGTTGCGATCTAGGGGATGACGTCACACTATAATTAACCTCAACTATGAGTATACTGGAGACTATTTTAAAATTCCGGATCAAGTCAACCAGGTATACTTTACACTATAGCAAGAGTACCTATTTAATGCAGGGGGATATACGAAAAATGGGGGAATCTATCAGAATTTTATTTTTAGGGGACAACTATGAACACCGCTTACTATACTAAATGCGTACAATATTCTAACTTGCGTACCACTTGACCACTTTACACTTTACACTCGAGTAGTTTACACCATATCATAAAACTGCTATAAATCATGAACCAATGGCCGGATTGAGCTGAAATGTTCAGAATATAAACACTACATGCCAAAAATAATGTATATAGAAAATCGTGTACAGGCTTACTGTAGCTATGTTATAACACGTATTTTTCGAACTAATGGGCGGATTGAGCTGAAATGTTCAGAATATAAAGACTACATGCCAAAAATAACGTATATGGAAATTCGTGCACCGGCTTACTGTAGCTATGTTATAACACGTATTTTTTGAACCAATGGCAGGATTGAACTTAAATTTGAGAAACAGCATATACACGAGACACAAATTCTTTACACTTTGTATTACTGTAGGTATACTGTAGCTTTCTGGATTTTCTATATCTCACAAACTAAGAGTCAAATAATGCTGAAATTCAATAAATTAGATGTATATGAGTAAAAAATAATGTACGCAAAATATAGTGGATGGGGTTACTGTAGGTATGCTACAACACGTATCTTTTAATTTGCCGAGCTGGAAATTTGAGAGATTTAACAAATACGATAGAACAGTGCACCAGAACTACTATAGGCAACATTTAGTAACCCATAGTGTGGAAAAGGTGGTTGTGAAAAAGGTTTCAAAGGGTCCACAGTCTCGCACAGATCTCCCCCAACCTAAAGCTAGAGGATCACTCTGTAGACTGCAGATCTTTTGTATGAATACACTGAAAATGTACATAATACTTAATAAAATTATGAGACAATAAAACATGAAGATACGGGTTTAACGAAAAAATCAGACTTTTTTGTAAAATTTGGAAATTATTTTGTAAAATTTGAAAACTTTTTTGTAAAATTTGGAAACTTTTTTGTAAAATTTGGAAACTTTTTTGTAAAATTTGGAAACTTGTTTGTAAAATTTGGAAATTATTTTGTAAAATTTGGAAACTTTTTTATATGGTTAAGTATAGGTGTTTTGTAGAATTTGGAAACTTTTTTGTAAAATTTGGAAACTTTTTTGTAGAATTTGGAAGTTATTTTGTAAAATTTGGAAATTATTTTGTAAAGATTGGAAATTTCAAAAAAAACAAAAGTATTTACAGTTTGACTACCGTGGAAACCCATGAGTCAAATTTTGATGGGTACCCCCTCCAGTGGACCAGATATTCGGTCTTATTATTCCTCCTACGCGTATTTAGAATTTTATCAACAATCAAAACCTACGTTTCTCTACATCACACTTATATAACCGTGTTTTAACCCCCTTACTACTTTTTTCTCATTGGCCAAGACTATACATGAGACACAATGCCTTGATTTTTCCTTTCCAATATTTCAGCTTTGATGAAACGAATAACATACAGAAGAGTGAATGTAATCAGCAGTGCAATACAACCCGCTATTTCATTTGTAATAATACCTAAATCACTTCTTTCTTCACATTTCATAATATTTTCTATACAACGACCCTCAATTTTGATGCCTTTAAAGTTTTCATCAATTTTCAAACAATTAGTACAATAAGGCAAAAACTTTATTGATCCTAATTTGGGGTACTTTTCAGTCAGCTCTTTCCAGTCAGAAACCTGGAGATTGCAGCTATCTCTAAGAATAACTGATTCAACACTCTGTGATAAATATCCATAATTATTAATTTTGTCACAAACTGTGTAATTTCCATCGAAAGTACAATTTTCCCCATACACAGTATGTAAGACTGTCAAAAATAATAGAAGAATCATTATTGTTTTATTTTTTCTTTGAACATCAGTATTTATAATTTTCTAAAATGCAGTTTGGTTATAGTTTTTCCAAATTCAAATGGGACTAGCTGGTCTTGATCCGTTTTTACACTGATATCAATAGTGTTAAAAGATTTCTTCAAAACGGGTATATAATGTGGACTTATATATGAATGATTTATTATATCCAAATATTTTCCCTCAATATTTACAACCTGTAGCAGCTGTGCAAATACATTACCGACTATTTGCGGTTCTACAATGTCACAGTAAATGTAAAAATTATGCATTCCACCTAACATGTCTGGAGAATGATCAGCTACTGTAATTTTCTCTGCATCTTCAATATTATAGTCTATATTATTGAACTGACTTTCAGAGAAGCCTAACATGTATAATAAATGTGGACTTAATTTTACACTTCGTATGTATTTTGTATTGACCACCATATGACAATACTTTCTTATTTCACTGTATTGAAATTTCAAATGAGATACATAATCACTTTTTTCATTAGAACCAGCCATTGCAATTGCTTTATTAAGTATTTTCAATAACTCATCAATTGTTTGATATCTACTAGGAGGAATAATCATTTTTGACCTAACTTTGTTCTTCAAATCAAAAAATTGCAAAAAGTTTTGTTCTTTTGCAACATTATGCCAAGTATTTGCATAAATTACTTCTGCTAGACCAACTTCCCACTCGCCTGTTAAATTTATTTGACGAGGTAGTTTAGTCACAAAACTAGATGCTGTATTAAGTGGATCCGAATTGCTCGGTAATATAATATAAAATTGTTTTGCCATTTTTCAATTTTTGATTATTACAATACATTCTATTATTTATAAATTTTTGAAATTTTCATAAATTTCTGTGTGATACATAGACAGTACAATGTTCTTGAATGATATGCCTTTGGCGCGCCATACTAAAAAATATATACACATATGGCCACAGCTAGTCATGAGACATGTTTGAATCTGTACATTATTATACGTATACGTTCTTGAATTATCCTTTATATATTGTTTGAGCTCAGTCGGTTCATAACCATAACTATCAAAGTAATCACAGTGCCCATCAATGTCAAAATACAATGCAACCCAGTGGGAGCCTGGCTTGTTGCTAGTATCTAGGTTTACTATTAAAGCGGTGGGATATTTTGTTATCGGTGGAACGAGATCTAGAGGAAAAACTCCAAAAAATCTATTCTTTAAGTAAAACTTCAAAATGTTTAACACTTCTATAGTATTCATCTCTTAAGCGTTATAATCATAAAAAGTGTTACGATTTTTATCGACTAAGATTAAATTGTCAAATTCAGCATAAACAATTATTTCCACTCCTGTATCGGGTAAATTACCTTCAAATCTTACATAAATACTAGTTGTCCCTTCTCGGACTAAATCCCAATGCCCGCTATTGTCTTCGTCTGGAGTAAGATCGAAAACAAAAAAACAATGACTCGTTCTAAAATCTTCCCTGCTAATAAAATTACTTCTGTTATCTTTTCCAATATCGAGTGCTTCATACATATTATTAAAAACTTGTAGATATTTATCATTTTTGAAAGAAATATTGAATGGCTGGGTAGGGAATGTTTGTCCACCACAAGTCACTCTGACATCATTAATACCAAAAGGCTTGAAATTGAAGGGTGATTTAGAGAGTACGCCTCTATAGGCGCTACCCTCAACACATGCAAAAACTATACGTCGAGGAAGTTGTCCTGTGAATAGTGTATAATTAGGTGTTTCTCTGGATGGATTTGAAATGTGTAGGTTCGTCATTGATATCCGTCGTATAGGATACTTTGCCGTGTATGACAATAAGGTTTGCTCTAGAGCTAAATTTAAGCTATCTAAAACTTCTACTTTGCGTATGAAAAACTTCATTTGTAAGATTTCTAGCTCTAAATTAACATCCTCAAAGCATTGTAGAACAAAGTTATTACTGTTTCTATGTAATTCTAGCCTTAGGTCGGTAAAATTCAACAAATATCTGTCCTGGAGAAAAAAATCAATGTGAAGAGGAGCCGAAACTTCCACAATTTTATCATTTTTGAAATATGTCGCTCTCTCTTTAAACCCCTCATTGTCTTTAGTATCAACATTTTTTCCATGTTCGCGAAAATATAAAGCTGACTGTAAATGAGACTTTTTTGCATCAAACCCATAATTTAATTCTGTTTCAAAATATGCCCTATATGCGTATTTATCAGAACTGTCAAAAACTAATTGCCCGCCCAAAAAACACTTTACTTGTCTAAAGAACGTTTTTCCAATCAAATTGATAGGTGCATAGTCGGGTACTGCTGCTGCTGCCGCCACAACTGGTTGTTTAATCCTAAAAGTCATATAAATGTAATTTTTATTCAATTGTAAGTAATGTGGATCGGCTGGTATTCGAAATTCATATGGTCCCTCATTTGTGATCGGATGCATTGGTTGAATTTCATCCCAAAATCCCCGTTTTATAACAACCTGAGTTGGGGGAACTGTAAAAAGATCCAACTCAGTTTTAGTACTCGGAATTGATTTGGCGTCTATTAGAGCCATGTTTTGTCATTAACCTTGTAAATGAATCGTTTGTATTCATATTTATAGACTTTAGCCGACTACCCAAACCCTCGCCAGATTGTTGTTGTAGAGCTTTAGAGGCTTCATCGAAAAGTTGCGATGCTTCTCGTTTTGAATGTTCCTTAGTTGACCGAAAAAGCGGTTTCCCTTGGGCAACATCCGTTGCAATATTTGCCCCTGCAACTAGGGCGTGTTTTCCAACATTTCTCCCTATAGATTTCAAAACTGGAACAGCCATTCTAAACAAAGACCGGAAAAAACTGCCTAAGCCACCACCTCGTTGGTATGGAGTCCCTCGAAATCCTTCCAGTCCATAGCCTGTTTGGGCGGCCTGCCCACTATAGTACTCTAACCACAGATTAAAATCGTCCGGATTGAATTTAACATGCATTTTAATAATTCTTCTTATTTTATAATGTATTAATTAATATTTATAGACTTTCATCCCAATTGAAATTTGCATCAGTCCGTGCTGTTGCAAAAGAGTGTCTAAGTTTTTTATTGCCAACGTTTTTAAGAGGTATATTGGAACGATCAAGTATGACTGACAACTCTTTTGTACCTGGAAGTCCACTAATTCTTTGGTCTCGAGAAAACTGATGCACCAAATCAACAACATTAGAGCCATAAATCTTTTGTCCGTTAATTACCAGTTCACCATTGGACTCTATTTCAATATTAGGATTTTTGCGCATATCATTTAGAAATCTTTCTGCAACTTGCAAATGCGTTTTAGGAATATCTGCCAATATTTCGTCATCACTGACTCCCTCGCCTGTATTTTCTACTATATTCAATTCATAAGGTTGCCGTCTCTTCTCTTGTAATCTACTAAATGTCTGTAAAACTTGATTATATTTGACTAATTTTATTTCACTTGGTATATTTTTGCACTTGAGAATCTTTTCCATTTCATTGTTCAGTGAATTAAACACTGCGTCTATTGGCTTAGAACGCTCAGTTATATCAGCTGGGACGAGAATCGTTTTTTCAGTATGCTTCATTTTTTCCCAATTATTGCATCTGCTATCAAACTACCAACTACTGAAAGAATCGGAGTAAGTAAGAAGGGTAAAAAACCACCGTTTTGAATGATGACGTTTTTCCTTTCCTTTGTTGATGCCTTTTTATTATTACCCAAGTACCTTATTTGCTTTTGATATCGTAGTAATTTTCGAATCTCTTGATCGGAAAATGGAATATTACCCTTCAAAAAATTACGCGCACAGTCACAAACACATAAAATTTGATCCTTACTAGCCGTATTTATAATAGCATCCCTCTGAGCTTGCTTCGCTGTATTTAATAAATGTAAGCAGCCAATGTTGCGTTTAAGACGATTTGGAGCCATTTCTTTTCAATTATCTCTTGCATTATTATTATTTATAGATTTTGGGATATAAACAGTTGGATGGGTACTGAAAATGTCTGTTTTTAGCCTATATAGATCATTAGCATTTTGTGTCAAATCGATCAAAAGGTAACCATGGGGCTGACTAGTTGCATCAATAAAGGCTTCTAAGAAATATTTTGAATTCGAAGGATAAAGCTGGCGTGCTAAAACCTGTGCTTGCAGTTTATCACTTGGATTTTTAAGCAGCACTATATAATCTGAATTCACTCGCGAAGTTCGAAGACCATCAAAAAATAAATTGTGAACAACATGAATAAGGCTGACATTCCAATGATGACAACCACGAGTGAAGAGCTGAATTAACTGTGGCTTGCCTTTGCTTTCTTGCATTAAATCATCCAACACCACTAACTGTGGTGTTGGACTATATTGCTTAATGCGATTAAAATCTGGAAAACCTTCTACAAATGTGACGTTTTTTACTTTTTGGTAGAGTGGTTGATTCTCTGTATAACACCACCAAATTTTTGATATTTTAGTATTTATGAGCCTTTCTCTATTTTGAATTATTTGTTGAATGAAGGATGTCTTCCCGGACTTTGTTGGTCCAGAAACTATACACGTGAAAGGATGCTCAAAAAGCATTTTTAATGATTGCATTTACTTTTTGTAATTTGTTTTAATATTTATAAACTAAGTCTATAAATATGAGTAGCGTTCCCAAATATTAGGAATCCTTTCGAAGATGGAGGAAGTGCATGAAATTAAGAAATATCCTTTTAGTGATGAGGAAAGGAAGCCGTATGGCAGGTCAATTAGACCGCCAATAGCTCTTTGTGGGCGAAACTTAGAACGGCCAATGTTTCCTCTCATGATTCAATTATGTTTTTATTGTCAAAGAGCCAGTTCGGAAAAAGATTGTTTTGAAACAAATTCAGGGCGTACATATTTTACTGTACAAATGTGTCCGAGATGTATAGAATATAACCGATCGTCTCAGGATGCAGGAAACAGCGTTATAAGGCGATATATAGCCCAAGATTTGGAGAAAGAAAAGGAAAAATTGAATTATTAAGTATTATTTGTGATTAAAAATTGAAAAAAAACAAAAAAAAATAATAAAATATAAAACCCCAAAAAAATCCTGCTCATTCATCTATAAGTATTGTCAATGCATTAGTTTAATATAACCAAAATGGATAGAACATTGAAAAACTTGTATTATAATAGCAAGACTGGTTATTCTGGGGCAAATCAATTATACGAAAGAAGCAAAAAAGTGTTACCTAATTTAAAACTTTTGCAAGTGAAAGCATGGCTGGCTAAGCAGCCCACATATACATTACATAAACCAGCTAAAAAGCATTTCACACACAATAAAGTTCTAGTAAGTGGTATCGATGAGCAATGGCAGGCTGATCTTGTTGATTTGCAGTCATTGAGCAAATTCAATGGTGGGTATAAATTTTTACTAAATTGTATTGATTTGTTTTCAAAATACGCATGGTCTTTGCCACTCAAAACCAAAACTTCAAAAGCGGTTCTAGAAGCAAGCATTCCAGGAAATTTTTAGAACCGGTCGAATGCCATATAAATTGCAGACAGATGCAGGAAAAGAATTTATCAACAAAGAAGTTCAAAATTTTCTAAAAACTCAGGATATCCACTTTTTCACAACCAAAAGTGAACTAAAAGCTAGTGTTGTAGAACGTTTTAACCGCACTCTAACGGAAAAAATGTGGAGATATTTTACAGCCAAAAATACATATAGGTACATTGACGTTTTGGCTGATTTGTTGGAAAATTATAATAATTCGTACCATCGAACTATAGGGACATTTCCGGCAAATGTGGATGAAGAAAATGAGCAGGAAATTCTGAATAAAGTATTTCGAACCATTAGACAGCCTATTATATTTAAATTTAATGTTGGAGATAACGTACGAATAAGTAAAGTAAAACGCGCATTTGAAAAAGGCTTCTGGCCTAATTGGACAGAAGAGTGGTTCACAATTAAAGAAAAATATGCAAGAACACCGCCTGTTTACACTCTGCAAGATCAAATGGGTGAGACATTGGAGGGTGTCTTTTATGAGCCGGAACTTCAAAAAATCCATGTAAAGAAAGGTGAGCTTTTGATTGTTGATAAAATTCTAAATACGCGTAGGAGGAATAATAAGACCGAATATCTGGTCCACTGGAGGGGGTACCCATCAAAATTTGACTCATGGGTTTCCACGGTAGTCAAACTGTAAATGCTTTTGTTTTTTTTTGAAATTTCCAATCTTTACAAAATAATTTCCAAATTTTACAAAATAATTTCCAAATTCTACAAAAAAGTTTCCAAATTTTACAAAAAAGTTTCCAAATTCTACAAAATAATTTCCAAATTTCACAAAAAAGTTTCCAAATTCTACAAAACACCTATACTTAACCATATAAAAAAGTTTCCAAATTTTACAAAATAATTTCCAAATTTTACAAAAAAGTTTCCAAATTTTACAAAAAAGTTTCCAAATTTTACAAAAAAGTTTCCAAATTTTACAAAAAAGTTTTCAAATTTTACAAAATAATTTCCAAATTTTACAAAAAAAGTCTGATTTTTTCGTTAAACCCGTATCTTCATGTTTTATTGTCTCATAATCTTATTAAGTATTATGTACGTTTTCAGTGTGTTCATACAAAAGATCTGCAGTCTACAGAGTGATCCTCTAGCTTTAGGTTGGGGGAGATCTGTGCGAGACTGTGGACCCTTTGTAACCTTTTTCACAACCACCTTTTCCTCACTATGGGTTACTAAATGTTGCCTATAGTAGTTCTGGTGCACTGTTCTATCGTATTTGTTAAATCTCTCAAATTTCCAGCTCGGCGAATTAAAAGATACGTGTTGTAGCATACCTACAGTAACCCCATGCACTATATTTTGCGTACGTTATTTTTGACTCATATACATCTAATTTATTGAATTTCAGCTTTATTTGACTCTTAGTTTGTGAGATATAGAAAATCCAGAAAGCTACAGTATACCTACAGTAAGACAAAGTGTAAAGAATTTGTGTCTCGTGTATATGCTGTTTCTCAAATTTAAGTTCAATCCGGCTATTGGTTCAAAAAATACGTGTTATAACATAGCTACAGTAAGCCGGTGCACGAATTTCCATATACGTTATTTTTGGCACGTAGTCTTTATATTCTGAACATTTCAGCTCAATCCGGCCATTAGTTCAAAAAATACGTGTTATAACATAGCTACAGTAAGCCGGTACACGATTTTCCATACACATTATTTTTGGCATGTAGTGTTTATATTCTGAACATTTCAGCTCAATCCGGCCATTGGTTCATGATTTATAGCAGTTTTATGATATGGTGTAAACTACTCGAGTGTAAAGTGTAAAGTGGTCAAGTGATACCCAAGTTAGAATATTGTACGCATTTAGTATAGTAAGCGGTGTTCATAGTTATCCCCTAAAAAATAAAATTCTGATAGATTCCCCCATTTTTCGTATATCCCCCTGCATTAAATAGGACTCTTGCTGTAGTGTAAAGTATACCTGGTTGACTTGATCCGCAATTTTAAAATAGTCTCCAGTATACCCATAGTTGAGGTTAATTATAGTGTGACGTCATCCCCTAGATCGCAACACAAAACATATAGCCTATGCTTTGACACAGGACTATGCTTCAACACAGCCTATGCTTAAGCACTGGCTATACTTTGTGTTGCGATCCAGGGGGATCCGGTTAACTACTTGCCTTATCAAACCTTTTTACTTCGATATAATTCAAATAATCAACTGAATATACTTCACTTTTATACCTTTCCAACCCTTTTTACTTCGGTATAATCAAATTCAGAAATTCAATAACTAATATTTATCTTTGATGTTATAAATACCGAAATCGGTGGACATCCAATTAGGGTAAGATGATAAATTATGTAGTACATACTATGACTAAATAATTAACCGGTGTCCAAACACGAAACAAACCACTAAAAATATTCAATTCACAATAATTTCAAATCGACTCTAATCCACAACAATTCTAATTCAACATTTATCCGCTGCAGCTAAATTCACAAAACTTTTCTGAGCGTCCTTAGAAAAATAAACAAGACTAGTCATTGCGAAAAACTCTTTAGGATCAAGCAATATTTTGGGTTGGCAAAACAAATTTTTTTTTGAAAATTTTAGAAAGACGCAAAACGCAATCTTTTTTTCTGCGCCAAATATGTCACGCCTGACTTTCGCCTCACTAGAAATATTCACTGTTTATATCTCGAACTAGCTAATTCGCGCTTGATTTCTCTAAGTTCGCTTAACTACAGTGTTTGGGAGTAGAATCCTTCTTGGGGATATCGGTAGAAGTACAAAATCAAGTTGAGGATTTATAGTTTTTTTTTAAAGAAACCCAAAGAGCGTAAAAATTCCAGTAGTCCGGTGTGCGCTTAACGATAAAAATGAACGATGGCAAACGGACGGGCGAAAGAAAAAGGTTTGGGATTGCATATAGCCTGACGGCTATGCGTCGAGACCAGTGGTGGATCCAGGATTTTCCTAAGGGGGCGGTACCCCTAAGGGGGGGGCGGAACCCTAACTTAGGCTGAAAAATTAGCCGTTCAAATCCGAAAATCGATTAAAATCGATTAAAATTCCGTAATTTTGTGCACTATTCTGGGCCGATGGGGGGGGGCGGCCGCCCCCGCCCCCCCTAAATCCAGTAGCGCCGCTTATATAGGTGATCGGCGCTTTTAGCCCCTTTTTTGATTAATTATTTTTAGCCATTTTTCGATCACCTTTCAACACTTGTTCATTCGATGTTATTACATCTTTTTGAATGCTAATATACACTTTTTTACGAATTTGACGGTAACTTTCGTTTGATGCTTTGACCTTTTGCGGCCTTTCTTAGCTCTATACTAAAAGCTTAGAGAGCAGGTCAGTTTTCGAGCTGTTTTTTGTGCGTGGCCTAACGATTTCCATTCTCATTTTCTGGTTGGCTTTTTGTGGTTTTTTAATTAGTTTCTTTGAGTACTTTTTAATTTTCCGATTTGTCATTTCTTTCTTTTTCCGGTCATTTATTTCAAATAAAACCTTGTACCTAAGGTTTTTGAACTTTCAGCGATTAATTTAATGTGCTTTATCTGTCTGATTCTTAAAACCGGTTTTAATTGGTTTTGACTATGTTATTGCATAAAACCGCTCCGTTAGCCTTTGATTTTGCCTTTTCGCATATTTACATAAACATGAACGTTAATAGAATAATTATAATTAGGTTAGCGATGTTGTGCACGTATACTAATATTAAATCATTAGTATACGTGCACAACATCGCTAATCAAGGAGTGACGTCGGCCGGTCATGCGGGTCTAAAATTGAGCTTTTTCGGGCTAGATTGACCTCAAAAAGGGGTATAAGCGCTTTCCAGTCAATTTGAGGCACTTCTCAAGGAGATTTTTATTTTATTTCTTTGAAGCTTCATTTTGCCTCATTTGCTCCACAAAATTTTTCACTTTTCCATACTGGGGGCGGGGAGGGTGGTAGGTCATGATTCTCAACACCCATCGTCTTATGTGCATGTAGTCCTGACTAAAGATAGCAAAAAAATCATCAGTCCTTTCAGACGCTCATAAAATCAGCTTCAATAAAATAAACAAGTCAAGTTAGACATCCTGGCTTAAGCCGGACATAGTTTCAACTCGTTGTAAACTGCAGTGCACGAAAAGCGCCTAAGTTTAAGTACGGTCGAATTATGCCAGGCGCTATTGTAGTTCAGAGCAAACTTTAACTTGCTTCCGACCGAAAAAATGAATATATGTATTTTAGCTTGTAGGAATCGAACGAGGGTCGTTTGAGTGCAAAGTGCGAGCTTTTCCACCCAAAAAACAGAGTGGTCAGAGTAGTCATATAATGAATTATTTCGTAAGCGTTAGTAAGATGATTCTGTAACGGATGTTACATTTGTTTTTCGTTTTGCTAATTTTACTTATTCAACTTATTACTACATATGCATTCTTTGCTTTGTACTTAGAATTCTACGAAGGGTTCGGAATGCTGAAAGCTTGAATTAATCATTCGAATTCTTGACTAATTTCTATCTATCATGTGCGTCATTGCATATTTTCGTAGTTTATATTCTTTCTTTGAATCTTCCACTTAATCACAAGAAATTTCTAATTTTTTATAATCATCATCTGATTATAGTCTATTTCTTACTAGTCCTTTTAGGAATTATTCTGCTCAAAAAGTTCGCTCATTTGCTTTTATATTATCGTCTTACGAATATTATTCACTTGAGTTCAATATTTTATCGGTGTTCGTTGCTTAGTCACGTGTTGCTATTTTTACTTGTTACTTGCCACCAAGGTACATTAAAAATGAAATGACAGCGCCGTGCTGCATTTCTTACTTATTTTTATTGTAAGCTGGATTACTCAAGGTGGATTCTAGACAAGATTTAATCTGTTCGATTTAACATAGAGCTCCAAGTTGAGTGCAAAATACTTACTTTACATGAGCCAACCTTAAATTAAAATTTTATTGAAGCTCTCGTATGGGACCTAGTCCTGTTTAGGAATTGAGCAAACCAGATTTATTTTCTGGATTATTCTGCTCAATTTTACTTGGTTTTCTGGATCTCATACCATGTCTGACTTAATTCACTTTCGGCGCAGTTGTTTAGCATATATAGGATTAGTCATTTTTTCCAATAGTCCTTGATCTTTAACTCCTTTGATATTTGGGCTGCATAATCCTTAATATCTTCATTGTGATCATTGTAAAAATACATTCTGTCTTCTTAGTCTTGAGTTAATCATTTTTTTAGGATAAGGGACAGATATGACGGATAAAAATTCCATAATAATTCAATTACAACGTTATTTGCAGTTTCGTAATTTAGTTCATTTACGATGTTTTTTCATTTTATGAAAGTATAGATAATTTTGATATTCTTAGAAGAATTCAAGGACCGCCAAATTCGAATATTATACTCGAATCAACTCATGTACATAGTTCAAGCTTGCCGCCAGTCAAAGACACTGTATGATTTTATTAATTTGTCAAGCGTTAAAAAGAATCATGAACAAAGAATGCATAATTTTCATTTAAGAATAATTCACTTAGCATAAAACAGTTCAAGTGCAGACCAAGGATAAGTCACTTAAAGGCTAGATAAAAATGCATAGGATGCGTAAAAATTTATATCGATTTCAACAACAGCTATAAACAGTGTGTGTGATTTTAATAAAGATGTTGAGAAACGCCATCTTAAATCTGCTTTATTTTGAATTGTCTATGACTTTGTTAGGGAGTTGCAAAACTATATTTACGATAAACAAAGTTTTATTGTCTTTTCCTATAATTTTTCATGTGAAACCAGCTCCATTTTTGCTATGATTTTAATTTTTTCGCTCACAGCGATCAATTATTGCATTATTGACGACGGTGATGATTGCATGCAAAAAGATACACAAAAAATGAGATCGAATATTCAACTTTTTGGTTGTTGTATCAACAATTTTTGTCATTTGAAGATGGAGCAATGCTCACGATAGATTTAAAAGAAAAGGTAAATATTCAATTTCAATAACAAGTATTTTTTCATGCTAATACGGATTATTTAAAATGCGTCTTTCGAATTTTATCCGAGTTCTAAGGTTTCATCTTTAATTTGCATGATTGAATCTACTTATAGGACATCAAGAAATGCTTGAATTATTTTTGATGCGTCTAGTATGACAAAGACCATAAGTTTCAGTCATTCAGCGCGTATACGTTTATTGAATGGATTGCTATTGAAATTTAAAAAATGACTTTCTCATAGTGCATCGAGAATCAAACCTCAGGTTCGTTGAAATTAGTATTTCGTATTACATTTATTGACTGATAACAAGGCGAGTTTCAATTGAAAACCATAATATTGCTACATAATTCGAGAAAATTAAAAAATAATTTGAATTTATTTATATGCCATAATATGCTGACTCTTATTAATTCATTGTTTTAATTTGTAATTACAGTCGCAGATCATGCGTTAACAAGACTTTTCAAATTAGCATTCTATGATCTTCCTTGTAATTCATTTAATCATAATAAACAATCTGATCTTAATCCATTATAATAGCGAAAATGATCTAACAAAGAAAAAATAGTGAAATTATTTTGCATTGATGACTAAAAGATGTTCCTGTATCAACTTGTTATTTGTTTACCTTGTCAATTCAAAGCCAAAAAATGTATAGCACACACAGGATGCTTCAAATAAATACTTATTTACACTATGTATTCTGATGAACTCACTGAGTCAAATCCCAAGCCAAACATTACACGAAACAATAGTCGATTTAATTATCATAGAATTGACTTTTTTATAAATCTACTTATCAAGTTTATCGAGAAATACGATATTCACAAGCATATATTCATAAAATGGTGAATTCGTAGTCCTAATAAATTAATTTGCCTTAAATAAATTTTGCTTTCTCGAGTAAATTTCGAAATCATAGGCTTTAACATCCATAATATTCAATGCGTTCTCTCCATGTAATTTAATTGCGAAACGATTTCTTAAGCTTGTGAGAAACATTTTAGTCAGCTCAATATGTCGTGCTTTTTCAACATCGAATTTTTTAAAATTTTTTGATCAAATCTTTCGCAACAAAGCTCGATGAACAATAAATTTTTACTAAGTTTTTGCTGAAAATTTTTTCTGGTTTATCGAACTTCTTAAAGCTACCAGTGAGACATGCGCTTTATAAACTTTTCCTTCGTCAATATCCTTTAAATAAGACGTACTAGAACATTTCTATACCTTTTTAGCTCTTTGGCATTATGAAATTTGTAGCAAAGCGCATTGAAAATTTTATTCAATTCCAAAAGTCAAATTCTAACAAAAAATGTTTACTTTAAATTCTTTAGTGCGCAAAAGAATGAAATGTCTACTGTAAATATTCTACAAATAAGGTTTTCCCTTATGTCAAATTTTATCACATCTGTGTAGCAAAATTCCAATGCTAAATATCGAGTAAAATTTTAACAAAGCGGATAGAAATGCACTGTAGCTTGCTAATGCAAACAAATGGAATAATATGTTTATAATGTAGAATCCAGAAAACATGCATTTCATTTCAAATAAAATTTTAACAGCTGTTTCGTTTAGTGTATATTAGTATCATGAACTCAACGAATCTGAGCATGTTGCGTGAATTTTTGATTCGCCATATCTCCTTTGCGCTCTATATTATACAGTAGCTTTTGGTTCTCATATATCCGCGAGTTTTTATTTAAAAAGCATGTATATTGTACCTTTTTAATTTTTAGTACAATAAATTTTCGATTATATTTAATATTTTATTATAATTTATGCATCCTGCTAATGATTTAATCGTTGATTACTTATGATTTTACTGATTTCGTAAATCGGCAATGAATTTAAATCATAAAAATTACATAATACATACATGGGCAGCACCTAAATTCTGGAGGGTCAGGATGGGTCCAATCGCCAACTATGTTACTACAAATATTATTCCGGGGGGGTTGCAGTAATCCGCGGGGAATATTTCAACTTTTGGCGGATGCACCCCCCTCCAATGCCCATGTGGGATTTAATATCTTTACAAGAAAATTCACTTGATTATGCAATTACAGACCGCTTTGGTATCATTTTCGGTTTAAATACTGCACTCACTAAGGGATTTGGCTTATAGAAATGCGAATTCTGTTTTGTGATGATCTGAGTGGTAAATAAGTGAAAAAATCAGTTTTCTATAAAAAGAGAGTGTTGAATCCAAGAGCAAAAATAAAATGTAAATCTGCTTAATTTTTAATTAAATTATCTCCCTTACATTCTTTTCATATTGCGTGTTGCGCCAAATTAGTGTAGTCACTAGTCAGTCTCCGCATGGAATTTGCGTAGCCTGTTCCATTTAATCAGAGGTTTTTAGAACAAATTTGAAGTGACTACAAAAGTGTTTTGCACTAATAAGGCAAATACCGTATTTTAAACCTTAATTCTTGCAGAAAACTTCAAAAGAAAACCGCAACGTTAAATGAAGCAGACTATAGGTACAGAAAACTAGTGAAAGAAAAGCTGAAAACGCGAGCGAATAATCGCGCGATAAATAAATGAATCAAATCACATTACTTTCTATAGATTGAAATGACTGAAAACCAATTTACCTCGGCCGCCTAATGCAGCTAAACATGCTAAACCTGCAATTTGAATTGCACTCTTGAGTTAACTTGGTCACCGAAAGCGTTATTTTATAAATAGAAAAATTAAAAGCAAAATTCTTTTTAACTTTAATTTTTTTAAATAAGTTTTCAAACTTTGTGCGAGATTAGCATGTGTGTAACGTTTTTCTATTCATTTTGCGTGACGCGCTCAAATTACTGTTTTTAGAAGAATGCATTATAATATTATATTGTGTATCTTTTTGATCTTCGCCATAGTCGTAACTGATGTTGCAAAAGGCACTGTTGTTATGGAAGATTATGGCGACGAAGTCCGGCTTCGAAGTAATCGTTCTTAGAATTTAAAAACCCGTCAAATTTATCACTTTTGATACCTAAACTTCATCATTAAATAATAACTTCAATAATCAAAATCGCATAAAATGCCTCATTGTTTTCAGGTCTAAAATATAGCGTACACGTCAAATTGTTTAGATTCGTTTTAACCGTGAAAATATCTTAGGTTCTAATGACAAAAAATTAAATACGTAAATTAGTGGAGATCCGTATACTTTGAACAGATTGAATTTACGCGAAACACAAAAATTATTAAGCTTCTAATTCCAAAATTCATATATTGATTAGATGTATTCACTGCGCAGAATTTTCGGATGCTTTGTCACTTGAATGAGTAAAACGTCGCATGAAGCGCGGAAATTCTGAAGATGTTGAGACCAGTAAATGCATCAAAATGATTGTGTTTGGAGAATTTTTTACACCTGAGAATATAAAAATACTCTGAATTCATGCGAAGCCCGACAATTTCAGATCCTTTAATACTAGATATGCTTAAAAACATTTGAATTTAGAAAAAATGTATATTCTAAATATTAAAATTACATAAGGATGGTTGAATTTGTGTAGTGATGAGCGTAGCATTGATATTTAAAGACTTTAGGAGGAAATGCATAAAAAATGATTAATTTTGCTGGAATTTGGAGAATATAATATCGAAAAATGCAAAAAAATGATTAATTCGTGTGAAGCGTAGCACATTCAATTTTGATGATTTTGACACCTGAAAAGATTCTCTGAAACATACACTAAGGAATGAAAATTTAGAAATGTTGACACCTAAAAATACGTGAAAAGAATCAAATAGATGCAAAAGTTAATGCCAATTTTCGGAGATATTTGCAATCTGATGCAAGAAATTGCTTAAACTAGAAAATGCAAGTAGGGTTAAATTTTCAATCTATTTCTATGAACTGGAATTACGGTTTTTCTTGGCCAGGCGAGTTCATCGGACTAGTACCTCCGTTAGGGTAGACTGCCTGATTTAGATTAATTTTTCAGAAGAGAATGATAGACCCTTATGTATTATCTGTACTCATTTAAAGATTATTTACCTCTGCGTGCACAGACGCAAAAATTATGAATTACACTTGTGTTTGATGAGTTATTTCAAAGGTCAAATACACGAGCAATATTATATTAATCTAATAAAACAAGATTATGTAAGCATGACGATCACAAATGCTTGTGAAAATAAAATTAAATACATTCTAAACAGAAAATTTTTGTTAATTTTTCCATTTAAGAAGGGAGCAGCGAGTGCTCCCATGCCAGCCCCATCCTTACTCCTAAAATGTATGCGTAAGGACATTGTGCGTACTACTGCTGTTCTACAGTATTAAAACCTTTATTTGAGGCTAACAGAACGGTTTTTAATATAAAATCCTTATACACCCTCGTTCAGCATGACGAATTTATTGGGAAACGTAATTTATCGACTTTTACGAAACCACCGGAAAAAATTTAGCCTGAAAATCGGTATTATTGGTTAATTAATCAGGTACATTACTTATTTATAGAAGCTCGCGTCTCGGGGTGGAAGCGACAAATAATAAAGTGCAAATGGAAAAAAGATTGTCCAAAAGGCATGCGTTGCATCATTGGAAAATGCGAAAAAGTAAGGCTAATTAATATCAAATCGATATAAAAAGTACCGTAAGTTTTAAAAAATTAATGATGAGTATCAATTTCAGCTATGTTTTTCATCAATGCTCGCTGCTGATTCTTTAACCAAACTTCTGCGATTTCTGGAGCGTTGAGATTGAAATTATGTTTAATGCGGCCAAAAATTTCCTAAATTAAACATGTGCATCCTAAAATAGCTCACCTAATGTAAGGTCTGACGTCTTTGTTGCTTATCTATGTATTATATATCAAAGGATGAGTTTGTTTATTCTAGAATAATCTTGAACGATACGGTTGCTCAAAATCTAAAATTTTTCCCGTTAAATTGTAAGCAAGAAGTTACAAAGGTTTAATGCCCGGTTTTTTGGTATAGATTTCGAGTTGGTTGCCTTAGAATAAGCTAGGAGCCTTAGTAATGAGGGAATTACTTATCTTGACCATAGGTGGGCGGCTCCAAATTTCTGGGGGCGGGGTGCAAGATGTTTTCAAAGGTCGAAAAATGGCCTTTAAAATGATGGTACGGCGAAAAAACACCATTTTTCAACGTTTCTCATCGAGCACTATCCATGGCATCGAAAAATTGAGAGAAAAAGAAAGAAATTTTCAAAAATTTAATTCTGGAGGGGGTATTTAGATTTCTGAGGGGGTATCTTGGTTTCTCGGGTGGGGGTGCATACCCCGCCAAACCCCCTACCCCCACGCCCAGGTATGCGGCTGACCCCTTTCTGGCGGTCGTATTATACTATTATGCAGATGACTTCACTGACGGGCTTTTGCACCTATGTAGCTCGGTGTATAGATTTAGGTAAATTTGAATCTTTATTGTTTTTTAGCCATTCTGATTGGGTACGAGTCGGTGGTTGAATCGATTTTATTGTCAGGAACTATTGATTTTCGATGAATAAACATAATAAGTATTAGTTTATAGTTTGATTCTGTAATGGTGGGTAATCGTTGGTTCGCGAATTTTTTGTAGCCCGTTGTAAAAATTTATAGAAGGTTTGTCGCTAACAAATATAATCAACACTTTGAGAAGAATGGCCTTCAGTTTTTTTTCAAGTGCCTGATCGCTATTCAAAACCGAGCTTCCTATCAATTAATAAATTTTGAAGAAAAAATCAGAATTCAAGATCGCAGACATTTTAGCATTGATAACAAATATTTTGACATTGATGTGCAGAATGCGTTGCATTTACATTTTCGCCAATGCGGTAAAATAAGTGCCTATCTATGTAGAAACCTACATACATACCTTTTCGATTTCTCAAGTATCATGAAATAAAAATACTTTAGGTCTTATAAAATTAAGGACGTGTGATAAATTATTGTCTGTCTTAAGAACCATGTGCATAGATCACAATTATTGAGTCGTGTAAATCGATTACAAAAGCGGTATAAACTGACGCAGCAATCACTATACTGACGAGTGTCTAGAGACTGGAACCGGTGCTCTACTAAACCTAGCAAATCAGTTTTAAATCCTGTGTTCTCTCTTCGCACTGACTATGCCTAAACAAGAATTAAGGATCAAGCACTTTCAAAGATCACTAATTGGAAGAAATAAGCCAAAGAAACAAAAAAGAATCTATTACACTAGGTATGCTTTTTACACGCATCGGGTGCAGTCTTTAGACCCTCGTACTATGCTGTGCCAAGAACTTGATGCATATACATGAAGAATAAATATGTAAAATTGCATTACAGTATGCTGCCTAGAAACAACTTTTGTAGCTGGTCGCTAAGGTCGGGGAGAATTGATTTCCAGGCACAGGTTTTCATGAAATGGACTATATTCCTATCAGTATACGTGTCAATGTCCTATATGACATTATTGATCGCCATAAAGCAATTTTTTGTAGTTGTAAGCACGCAATCAAGGTTTAGTCCGTATTATTCCCGGTTTTGTAGACTATTCAACAGTTTGTTATACAGCTTTTGCACGAAGTGCTCTACGATAGCCGCATGCATGTCTGATTGACATAAAAATCTCCCTTGCTGATTTTATTGACTTATCAAACGTCGGACTAGTGTGATTTTGTTGACTTTGCAAACTCCGGACAACTTAGAAAAACTTGATAGGTACATGGTCGACATGCACAGGTAGGTACCTATAGAGCGTTAAATCAAGCTCGCAGTTAATAATTTTTCATCGAAAGCATATCGTTTCATAGGCATCCGATTGCTTAATGTTGAATGCCCTGTAGTGTTCTCGTACATACTTACTTTGAAAAAACAATGTTTGGTGATTTATTGACTCAATGTACTTTGTTGTCTTACGATAAAAAATGCATGCGGTCATTCTGACGTTTAAAATGGTGCATAATAATAAAACCAATAAGTTAGGAGTTAAGCTAAGGGTTCAGAACAGAAACGCGCGAGAGTAGTAGACCTTGGCCTCCAAGATCCCTATCTTAAAGCGTGTGTAGTATTAAAGCATAGGCAGAGGTACGCCATGGCCCATAGGTGTCCTGAAAAAGGGATTCTGCCCACCCGATTCCTCATTTTATCTATTTTTTTACAGCAACAATTAATTCCGAAACAAGTTTTTCCGAAACAAATCAAGAATTCCTACCTCTGTGTGCGTGTGTGTGAAAGTGTGTGTGTGTGTGTGTGTGTGTGTGTGTGTGTGTGTCTTTGGGCGCTAGGTGAGTAAGGGGGCATGTACTGCGGATTTTTAATGCTATTTATTTCAAAAGCCACCAATATCGTTTAGCTTTTATTGATTATTGCTTTCGAAATTTAATAAATTTCAAAGATATCTTCGAAATCTTTAGTTGTGAATGATGAAAATGCAGTTATCTTTAAAATGCAGATGTGAGTTTCTAATGCCTCCTGTACAGCTGTTTTAAGTATCTTATCTCCCTGCTCGTTCAAAAGTGCCACATTTTTAGCGCTTAGCGCCATATACTTTTTTGGCTCGTCCAATCTATTCGAATTTTTCAAAGTTCATTGTCATGTTCTTACGTTCAGGAAAATAGAAAATCGTCATACCGCCAAAAGATATGTTTTTGATATGTTGCTTTAAACCTAAAAATGCGCTTTATTAGAATTTTTGGTTTCTTTCTTTAGAATTCCCTAACTCTGCATGTCTGCTGAGGGCCTCAGTAGGAATCAAAACATGGCAAACCACCTAGGTTGAAGAAATAATCACTTATTGACTCAAGATTAATTGATATAAATGAAATCTATTCATATTTACGCCTTTCAAATTTTACTGTTTCCTCTCACTCAGTCTGTAATATCCATTGTTTGGCACCTCTCAGTCTCACAATAAATGCCAAAATATGGTTAAGAAGCTTTACTCAGAAATTATCAATTTCTCCAAGGTTGCCTTTGCCCTACAAATTAAATTAGTTGTAAATCACCATGTTCAGCAAAATTATACAATGTCAGCTAAGCTGATTTTCAGTCATTTTACGACGACTGCTTTTATTTTGCTTACTTATTAATCCTTTTTGCTTCCTTTTTCTGTTCGTGCGACAATTAGAGGATATTGTAAACTGCGCAGGAAATTAAATTAAAGCTTGACCGATTTGAAAACAAACGTTGAAAGTTCCATGTAAAATTAGCTGCTGGAAGCAAAATTTAACTAGCTGACCGTAACCCAAAAATAGTGTAGGGTGAATTAATACGAGTTCCGAAATTTGGCAAAAAATGGGCTGTCTCGAAATCGGATATGCTTAAGCATAGGGACGCTTCCCGCTTCACCCTGCACATTTTTTTGATTAAATCTATATTTTTGACGTAACAGAATGATTTTGAAAATTCTTTATCCAAAATCATATTTTTGATATTTGAGGATGTTTTAGAAATTTTTTGGTCAAGCCTAAATTTTTGATGTTTTGGGATGTTTTGGAAAACTTTTCTGGTCAAACCATATTTTTTGATGTTTCAAAACTTTTTTGTTTATTATAGCAAAGAGTGTCATATATCACGTGATATCTTATATCACTCATATGTTATAGCGAAGGGTATCTCCTATATTATATCACTGCACGTTATTGCACATGTTATCGGCTATGTCAACTCATATGAATGTTATAGCAAAGGGTATCTCCTATCTTACATCACTGCATATTATTGTACATGTTATCGGCTATTTCCAGAAATTGGTCATGCTTAAGCATGATTCCTCCCGCTTCACCCCTGTACAGGTGCATGGGTGGGGTTGATGAAATTTAAACTCCCTACTACCATCCCAGCCGGTATGCCGAGCTCGGACCAAAACGTCAGCTCACTAAGTGTTATGGGGCCGGAGACAACCCCGAACACACGAACAAATTTTAACAAATATATAGCAGATATCGTATTTAGCATTTTCTGTTTTCGATTCATTTAAATTTAAAAGTATGCACGTTGATTAACATCATTCAAAAGAACATTTGTACTTTGAAATCCTGCTTTGCAAATCGTGTACATTGAGTATTCACTCAGGAATCAGAGGTCTAATAAATCACAGGGGCTAAATTTTAGAAGTACTTCTCAAGCTGAGTTTCTGCAAAAAGACAGTAATATAGAATTTCACGTTACAAATAGGACATGTTTAGGCTTCTGTACTTCAAAAACCAACACGTGAATTTTTTCAAATTGTACAGTAAGTTCATTCGGGACATTACTCAGAAATAGGTGAAATTTAAATGAAATTTTTTCGCTGCGATTCCAGATAGGAAGAATAATGCAACGTTAAAAAGCGTTTCTTACGGTTTTTTGTCACTCAACATTGCGGTGTAAAGTGGTTTACACCAATCGATAGCGCATTAAAGCTGGTATAAAGTAACATAAAAAATTAGCCACGCGGCATTTGCATAACCTGTTAGAGCGCTAAAAATTTTATAAATAAAATATAAAATTCTAGGGCAGAGGCCCGGAATTCCCACTGAGTCAAAACATAAGGATCACTCGATTATACTTGCTCCTAAAGCCCTAGACATCTATGTACATACAACAGGGCCCGGAACTTTATAATCACGTATAGTCTGTTTCATTTATCCGATAGCTTTTTCAGTAAATATTTTTGGAGGCAACAGTAACCCCTTTTCTCTTATTTACTGTAGGTCGCTAGATCTAACTGTAGCTACGTAGCAAAGAAGGCTTTTCAGTAGCAATTTGGCGGTATAATCTATTCTTGTCTTCCAGCATATCAATCAACTTACAGATAACAATAGCGCATTCATATTATCCTGAGTTGACACTTTAAACACAATAGACTATATTTTAAGAAACGCCGCGATCTCCCGGATAGCTCAGTAGTAAAACGTCTGCTTGTCGTCGAAGGAACCCGGGTCTGATTCAAGCCGATAGCTTTTTATTTAGCGCACTTACCGTAGTATGTCCCAGCACTGATTAAATGTTTAAATTAAATTATATGTACGGATTAGTGCATTAAACATAGAAGAATTCCAGCCAGTCGCCCTCACTAAGCTGATCTGCCCAATTACAGTAATTCGTCTTGTTTCGCTTACTGAAGCCCTTAAAAAATTTACTAATGAGCTCTCGAATAAATTAAACTAGCCCTTATATCAATCTTTAACGTCATTTTGGTCCAAAAAAGCTCGATTCTTGGCCCCCAGACCGGCTAAACCCCCTTAGATCGCCCACTCTGCGCATGTGCATGACATGTTTGATACTTCATTAAATTGATTCGCTTAGATGGCGTTTAGTAAACCCAAATTACACGTTTGATACTTTATCAAATTGATTACGAAATAGCATTTAGTAATCCAACTTTCATTTGAAAAAGTCAATAAAAACTTTTAAAACTGAAACGAGAAAAATAAGAAATACAATCAAATGTACGAAATTAATCAAATATTAAGATCGCATGTGTAAACATGTACCTATACACTTATTTATTAAATAGGGTGATTACCTACTTAGGCTTATCTAAACGCTGGTCCGGCTTCTTAAGCGAAACAGGACACACGACAAGCAGATGACCCTAGGTCTCTACGACCTGACCTGATTTCTGTCTATCGGTAGGGTCAGGCAGGTATGCCCTAGATAAGCAAGTCTCCTTACTTCTGAGGCCTCAAGTTGTTTTATTTTTAACTTGTTTTCCTTTTTAAAAGATGTTTGGTTCCTAGCACAAGAAACTTGAATCCATACAACAAAGAGCTCTTATCAGGCGGTCATCTTATACCATGATTGACTTATTTTGTAATAATGTTGGAATAAGTAATTCAATAGATTTTTCTCATAAAGTAATCCACTCGCGGATGGAGCTAAACTAAGGCTAAAGGCAGTTCAGCGCAGTGTTGAAACCAAAACATGAACTAATAGCGCCCGCTTGCCTATCCCTAAAGTAAATTAGCTACCCGACTGATTAATATAGGAAAGAACACGAACTTTAAAAGAAAAACGCATAAATAAATTAGCATAGGTACATAGACGAAAAAGGACGCTCAAATTACCGGGAGAAATCAGTAGACATATGTACAAATGCATCGAAATGAAAAATGACACGTTATAATTTTGCAAAGTATAAGTACATGTTGTAAGTATGATATAGCAAGGTAACCAATTTGGTACAAAATCGCATTTTAGCAAGTACCGATCTTCTTGCTTAAATTTGTAGTATGAAAATGTATCATAATTTTTGATAAAAGAGAGGGAAATAGGTCCTAGGAAATGTGGCTGTTACGTGAGTGTCCTACAGACACTTGCAACAAAAACCATATAGGTTCCATGATAACATCTTCACAATGCGATGAACCACAAGATGGGCGTTTGCAAATTAACAGCACCATTGACTGATAATGAAACGCAGAAGAACCACGAAAACAAACGATGTAGCCAAAAAGGATTATTGCTCGACTGCTACAAGATATTTCTTGCGTTGAGTTATTAAAATCGAACAGTCTGCAGTGTGTCAACCGATAAATGATTCGATTATCAGACTAATCATTTTCAAGATTTGAACGACTGTGTTCACATAGGTGACGTGACGACCACACATGGGCAGCGAGGTCAGGACCCCGAGAATCCTCCTCCCCGCAAATGATTGACTTTCCTAGAATGGAAATTTTTGCGCTATTTTTAGCAGTCTGGACTAAACGGACCCCCCCATAAATTCGGCTACCGCCCATGTATGGTAACGAACGACTCAAAATTCTGAAAAGATGTGACTAATTGGAAAAAATAATGGTGGGGGTAATTTTTGTATTTGTGATCGAATACGGTATAAAAAATTGCGTAAAACTTGCTAAAAAAAAGCAAGTTTCTCAAAGAAAATATGGGAATAGCAGTTTAAAAAATCTCAAGCTTTTAGCAGACGACCGGCTTAGGGAAAAAATGACCCATCCTGCATTTAAATTTGTGCATGAAGGCGTTGCGATCAGACATTAGCGTGAAGAAATACTGGACTTCCTGGACTTGACGCGGGCGTGGGTGGTTAGACTCCCCAAAATGTCCATAGACTTCAGGACAGAATTGAATTTTCAACATAATTTTTTGAAATGGTTGCCAGTTTCACATTACGCAGAACCCATAATTAGGTCCCTGACCGCGTAGATCTGGAACCATCCTTTCGAAAATTTGGCGGACCCCAAAAATCGTCAGACCCTCCAAAATTGAATTTTTAGAGCTTTTTTTAGGCGTTTTTGCCCTCTGTCGTCTTCTCAGAATTTGGCTGCTATTGCCTATCTGTAAATGCGTCAATTCTGTTTCACTTGATATATTTTTCAAAAACGGAGGCGTGAATCTTAATTTATGGCTCTCTAAATTTAAATGAATACGAGCAACAAATTTGACTGACCGAATGACTAGATAAATCAAAGTTAGTAGATTGACAATTTATTTCGTCAAAAATTGCGAGAGTTGCTGCTTTGTCCATCGAACGCTGCTCCCAAACGTAGGAAACTTCGTCACTACCGTAAATTAAGCTTGAAAAGGCGAATGTACCATTAATTTGGACTGCATTGCTTTTTATCAAATATAAGTCCGTTTTATTCATTTGATCGTCCAAAAAATGCGTTTCGGTTGACTGGGCAAAAAAAGCTGGCCTTCCACAGTCTGCTACTGTAAACCAGGCCAGAATTCGATATACGGTAAAATCCGTCGTGTAAACCAACCCACTCAATAGCGCTTAGGGCCATTGTATCGGGGGTCCATATCTTATCTGCTATTTTTTCCGATTTAACTTTAATTTCGTTTGGCGACTTAAAAATCGAAGAGAAAATGCAAAGTCAATAAACAAGGATATCATTTAGTGAATGAAAAATTCAGGATAATTCAATAAAAATACAAAAGAAGTTTAAAACACTATTAGAAATTATATAATGCTCTATTTACCATGAGCTAGAACGACGCGCACGGTAAACTTTTATTGTAAAAACATCACGGTAAACGGTGGCTTAAATTAGCTGAAAATCTTTCAGCTCACCTTCGATGATTCTTATACGATGTTCTGTTTCTGGGACTCATCAAACAGATAGTACAATTTATAATTTTCAATAATTTTACTATTTAGAGTTTGGAGTTATTTTCACTAATGGTTCCGCACTTAAATTTAATTAATTCAAAAGCTTACAAAAAAATTTAATGTATGAACGAATCCTTCCTTAATTCCGTCTATTTTAGTTTATTGTTTTCTTTTTGTTTTCAGTCATCTGTAATCAATATTTTACAGAAGTCCTGAATTCTAGTGCATGTAAGGGTTAGAGGGATTGATAAAATTGCCTTATAACGTTATTGTTATTGTTGCTGTTCTCGATGTTGTTTCCGTCAGAAGCGGCTGTGCCAGGTTGTAATGCAGGTGTCTAAAGTTAGAGAGTGCCAAGTGTAGACTCATAATCAATGTTCGCCGATTGTTAACAAGTTCCTTTTTATGCTTTAAGAAACACCAAAGCGTATATAATAAACTGCAACTGCTTATTCACTACGATGATTATAATCACACATGGGCGTGGGGGGTTTGGGGGTATGCACCCCGCAGAAGTTGAAATACCCCCTCCCCAGAAACCAAAATACCCCACACATTCAATTTTTGAAATTTTTTTTGCCTTTTTAGCGATTTTTTGTTGCCATTGAATAGTGCTCGGTAAGAAACGTCGACAAATGGTGTTTTGTTTCACCTTGCGACCACTTTTGAGACCATTTTTTGACCTTTGAAAATTTTTTCAACCCTTCCCCGCAGAAATTTTCTCACCCTCCACCCAGAATTCCGGTGCTGCCCACCTATGATTATAATACGAAATATGAAGGAAATAAGCCAGTTTATAACCTTAAATTTCAGCCGGTCGTCAGTCCACGACTGGTCGATGATCATTGTAATGGTCAAAAAGTGATTTAGCCAATAAGCATTTAAAATCTGGATCGATACGTTGACTAAGACTGGTTGTCTTGGACCTTTTTCCTGATTTTTCATCAAAGGCAACTGGCTGCTGTCGTAGTCGAGAAAAAGTTCGCTCAAAATCGGAGACACGTCTCTAGAAAAGTGATTGATCGACTCGAAGGATGCGGTCGATGCACAAACACTCGACAAGACAATCAATGCCGACTAAAAATACAGGAAAAACTGATTAAAAAATCTGATAAACAAATCGCATAATTATAAAAAGGCATATATAGGTATTCCTGTTGTTAATTTTACTGATAATCAATAAAATCATTTGGAAAATTGAAGAAGCTTGGCTAAAAAACCGAAAAGTGATCATAGATGCATAGCAGATTTGATCTAGGGGAAGGGTTCAGTCGGTATTAAGGGGGGAGTGAAAAAGCGTTTGTGGGCGAAAATACGTCAAAAACTGTTATAAGCTCTAAAGTAGTCTTAAAAATACGTTTATTACACAGTTTCTGATGAATCAAAATCACTTTTGAAGAAAATTTTTAATTTTCATGCATTCTTAGCCTTTATTTTTCATCATTTTTCTAGGAAATTTTCATTTTTTCTTGTTCTGGGTTCTAGGCCATAGGTGGGCAGCATCAAAACTCTGGTGGGTGCAAGATTTTGTACAGATCAAAAAAATTGTCTTAAAAATGGTTATGGCTAAAAACGCCATTCTTTAACGTTTTTCATCGAATACTATCCATTCGGATCTAAAAATCGCGACAAAAACAAAAAAATGGTTATGGCGATTTCGCTCTATTGAACCTTCCTGAATTTGGCTGCAGCCCACTATGGATATATATAACACATTATTACTTAGTATTACATAAAGTAAGACATCAAAATGTTCTGAGCTGATATCCCTGTTTGCTTTATAAAATATAATCTTTTCAAACAAGATTTTGTCACGTTTGCTTCTTGATTCATGTCTCCTTAATATAACGATATTACGTCACTCATGAGTAGAAAATATGATTTATATTTGAATATATGTACATGAAATATTATCATTAATGCTTAGATTACCTGGAGCAATTCACCCGAATGCATACCTACTCGATTGATATGAGTAAAAATGCTGAAAGCGTTGGCTCAAAATCCTCGCCTCTCCAAAATATGCGTCGGCTCTTCGATACTAGCTTTTTTCATAGAGCGATTCGGCTGAAACAATTTGGGTCAATTCTTCGTTAATAACTATCTACGCTTGTGGAATCGCGCATCTGTTGCTCTTTTCTTATTCCTTCTTCCATTCCAAACGACGAATATGTTACTTTAACTTTTTCAATATACGCACACAGCAAAATGGGATGCTTAACAACTGAGCTGTCTCCTCAAACATTAAGCTTAGTCGAAGCCTCGAACGACATCTAAGCTATTTAGCGATTTTCGGCCCAAGAAATGCGTTGTTTAAGAAAGCAAGTAGGTATGTTACACGGACAAAGTGCCCAAAAAAGGTTAGGGCAACTAGGTGGCAAATAGAATCACGCGGCGAGCTCCTCCTGCGACGCTAATCGTATAACTGGAATCAAAACTACCCCAGGGAGCCGACTTGTTTTTTACTATTTCTCTTAAATAACAGGCAAACATGTGATTTAAGTGCATGTCCTTGACTAAACCATATGTTACAAGCTGATAATTGATTTTGGATTTTGGAGCATGTTGTCTTTTCTAATTTGTACTAAGAATAATGAAAAATTTCCGAAACTAGCCCCAAGATATGTAACTTTTTATTTAGGCCTTAAGCTGTCAGTCCTAAATTGCATAATCATTTCAGTCTGGCCGACAAGATTAGCTCAGTGCGCTGATCATGATTACTTGCTAACAATACTTTCATCAGTATCCGAAACACATTTTTTTCCGAAAATGATCCGCTCAACTGCATTAGCAAATTAACCCTAATTCCAAAAGAGCGGCCAGTGAAGTATAAAGGGGATGATGCAAAATGATATCAAAACCACATTATTTGAATGATCTGTTAATTACTTAACGACACAACCACGCACGGACCCCCCAAAGTTGGTCGCTGCCCATGTATGAACACAACCATACATGTAAAGCATGGGAGTTCTTGGGGGAAGGGGGGGGTCAGGCTCAAAATGTTTAAAAAGTGCCTTTTTTGGGCTAGAAAACGATGGGCACATGTCAAAAACACTGTTTTTTGACGATTCTGACAATGCTCATTCTTACTAGAACATAAAAACGTAAAAAAAATCTGGAAGAATTTAGATAAATTAAGTAAATTGAATTCAATATAGTCAGAAAATGTGTGTATGGCGCGAAGCGCCAAAAATTATAGATTTTTGAGCCAAAAATGGGCTAAAAACGACTAAAAAGGCATACTTTTAAAACTTAACTTTCACAAAAAGTCGATAATTCTGGGGGAGGGGGGTCACAGCCATTTTTGCGGGGTCAGATGCCATTCTGGGAGGGGGTCAAACCTCCTCACAAGAGCACGCCTGAACACAAAAACTACCATTTATATTTACATCATCATTATCATTAGCTAGTAATGTAAACTGTTTCTTTACTAATGCATGCAACCGGATATAACGAATGTGCTATAATATTCACGTGCATGTTCCATATTATTATTTGCATAACTGTTCGAATGTTTTTGTTTGTGTTCGCCTAAAAGGACGCTGACTTATACATGTAAATCTGTATTTAAAATCGAATTGCTTTATGTTCATTTACCTTCGTATTGAGAGTCGAAAATAAACGCTCGTTAGCATTAGATCGCTTGAATATGTACCATTGGGCCGCATTTATATTACGCTCGTCCAGGCACATATCATTGGAGGGGGGATGTGGGTTCGGACCCCCAAAATTTAGAAAAATCTGAAAAATATTACTTTTTTTAAGGTTATTTTGTGCTATTTCTGGCCTTTTTCGGGCTTAGTCCCGCCTAAAGTTGGTGTTGGTCCCCCCAAATAGGACGACCAGCTACGTGCCTGCGCACGTCGGCGTAGTCAAACAGCTTGCTGAACGCATGCAACCAGTGCGAATTAGACAATTATACAGTCCTCTAATTAGTCATAGCGGCACTGGTATTTATCTACATAGTATCGCAAAAAACAGCGTATTCGTGTGTACCAATTCGTCGAATTCACGTCCGTTTGGCGCAGCACTTAGACAAGCCCTAACTCCGCAGTTTCATGATAAATCCTGAACTTGAGAACTTCAACTAGTTTTTTAAACTAATAACAGTTTGTTAAGCTGAGGCTAATTAAAAGAGTTACGTTTTATATATCAACATCATTTTTACGAGTATATGCATATGCGGAAACTCTGGGATAAGCTATTTATTTTTTCAATGCCACTCTTCGTCAAAGTGAGTGTTTTTACTTCTACGTAACAAGCCTTATATTTAATTAGCTTATCATTTATCGCTTTTTAATCTATTGATGCAAACGATGATGTAAAGAGCGAACGATGCTGGTGCCGCAAACACAAAAACAAAGACGGTTGACAATATGATGCAAATCGAAGTGTCAAAGGAAAAAAGCCATGACTTTATTGACACTTTAGGGTCCGGTTGCTCGACTCGACATTTATTAATTGTTTACCTTAACATTAAAGGCCACCTTAACCAACCAATAAGTAATGGTCGCGTTAAGTTCGATTCCTACCTTAACAGAACCATTAAAAAAATCGAACTTTACGACCGGTCTCTCTGGACTGAAGCCTTAACGCCCCCATTAAGCGTTTATTGATTTCTGGGGAAATAGGGTTGCTGGGCTTTACCTTAACGACTGTAATGGTTTTATTAAGGTTTATTCTCTTGGGTAGGTCGGAAGCTACCTTAACGAACTCATTATTTCTCACGCTTAAAGATGGTACTTCTTTCAATCATTCATACTTTTAATACTATGATGCATGCTCACTGATCCATAATCAAATAAGTCCCTTAATTTGATTTTTTGAATAGGAAAATTGATTTTTAAAAAATTCGATGACGATAAATTTAACTATAGATTTTATTTGAGGACCATCTTTTGATTTGCATCATTATTTTATTTAGATAAGTAATTAAGATAAATAATCTTTAGTTCGCTCTGATAATTACAAAACTAAACTTTGCTGCAATAGAGTAGATGTTTAATAATTGAAAATTATAGCAATGGATGAATTCATTCGGATTCACTGTCTAATTCTACAATGAAACAGAAAACATTCAAAGAGATGGGACGCGCGAGGAGGTGGGACGCGCAAAGTGATGGGATTTTCAAAGAGGTGGGACGCACGAGGAGGTGGGACGCACGATGAAGTGGGACGCGCGAGGAAGTGGGAGCGCGAGAAGGCGGGACGCGCGAAGAGATAGGGACGCGTGAGGAGAAGACACAATCATCCATTTTCTTGCCGAGCTTGTACGCAACTAAGCATGAATGCCTCATGCGGTTTAATGATTGTTTTTTTTAATTCGCATTATTTCTCGAGGAAGAGCGTAAAGCGTGTAAAAAATCAGCGGTGTAAAGACATATTTTGGTTGCGTTTTTGCCTCCTTGAAGTCTGTCAAGTCTCAGAAAATTTTTTCTAATAGAAATGAACTACGACTTAAGGGCTACTCTGTACTTACTAGCAACCTTTTTTACACTTAATACGGACGTAGATCTAGGGTTTAAACTTAACACTCTAGCTAATGGTGTAAAAACAGCTTTTGTCTGAGATTTCTCCGCCAACTTCTCCGGTTATAACTCGCGATAAATCGAATAAAATAAAAATAAATGTTTAATGGAATATACGTCTCAGCAAACCGCGTTAAAAACTCAATGTTGAGCTACTTGTGGTGGTATAAAGTTAGGAATCACGGGTGTAACATAGGGTAAAAAACACGTTTTCTTTCATTTTCTGATTGGTCAATATCTCAAATGTGTTGTGAAACAGAAGTTTTTCACTCACAAGCGTACTACAATGTAAAGCTTACAAACTGGCCTAAAGCGAACTTCTTTACACTCATTGGGGAATTATGTTTAATTGTAAAAGTTTGCAATGTGGTGGATAATGGGAAAATACGTTTTGTCCCTTCTCTTGTTCGCCACTTTCTCTGCTTAGAAGTCAGGATAACTCGAAAAGAATATAATAAAGAAATTTCTAAGAGGTAGAGATCACACCAAATCGCGTTCCTTTTACATCAACATTTAGCTTTTTCAGGTGTAAAGCCAAAAAATGGGGGTGTCGAGCGTGTTTGTGTCTTGGTTTTCTTCTGCCAACATCTCCGCTTACAAGCCTGGACGTGGTCTAAAGTCCGAACGTGTACCAGGAATCAAACGTGATACGCCAGTAGGGCGCATTTGTTTGCACTCAACAGTGGTGTAAAATGGTGTACATTTAATATTTGTTTGTCTTCAGGCCATTATTGTGGAGACTTAATATTTTTTATAAATATCGATCGAAATCAAAGTTGCGAATCCAACTCAAATATTTTACAATCAGTGGTTGTGTAAGGTTTACATTGCAAATTAGCTTTAGTTTCAGAGCGTTGCAGAAGCTTAATTTTTCAAAATGTTTTATGTAATGTCAGAACTATGAATCTGACGATTAGTTTTCTCCAACCCCAGTAATTGTGTTTATTTATTCATCGTTGATATGTAAGGTTTACTCTACAAATTTATTTTATTTCCAGAGCGTTGCGAAGCGTAAGTTTTTTAATATATGTTCCGTAAGGTCAGGATTACCAACCTGACTGTATGTTTTCTTTACACCCAGTAGTTGTGTAAAGTTTAGACTAAAAATTAGCTTTAGTTTTATAGCTTCGCAGAAGCTTAATTTTTTCTTCAAAATGTTTCACGTATCGTCTGCATTACGAATCTGAGTTTATGCGTTCTCTACATCCGTTAGTTGCTTGAAGTTAATGCTGAAAACTTTTGATTCGTTTTAATAAGGAAAGGAAGTTTTGTTTAAAAAATAATGCTGATATTCATAACAATATTATTTTTCGGGTTTTTGAACCGCTGTCGTAATTGTGGCATGTTACCGTATATATTTACTGACTGGTTTATTCACAAAATGCAAATTAAAGGTAGGGTACCAGCAAGGAAAAATGTTCCGATAGAATAAAAAAATCACATACTTGTGATAACGGATTTTTTTGGATGTAATAGGAGGGGAGTGAGAAAAAGCTCCTACTTAAATGCCTTAAGTCGCCGAAACTGTTAAAAATCAAACTCATCTAAACAACGTTAAAAATCGAAGTATAATCTACGGCCTCTGAAAAAATGTCACCTTCTTTAAATAATTTTTAATGCTTCACATAAGATTGTTCCTACATGTAGTCTGTTTCACGTAAACTTGCGCGTTTCCTACTGCTTTAAACCAATAATTTCTTTGAGTGTCTTGAATGCATCGATGTTTGCTATTTCATTCAATTAGCTTACAAAGTCGCTCCTAGTTTACTCCATCTACTTTCCCTTAGTCACTGCATAGCTTACTTGCTGCTTTTTCATTCGTTTTTCCTTTAATAATTCATTTCAATCAACAGGCCGTAGATTATACTTCGAGCTTTCCGTTGGTTAGAGAAAGTATGATTTTTAAATACTTTTTGCGACTTTAGGCGTAGGAGCTTTTTCCTAGTCCTTTCCTATTACATCCTTAATAATCCGTAATCCTAAATATATTCATATGTACCATCAGAGCATCTTACCTTGCTAGTCAATTGATAATATTTCAGTTATGATTATCCTATGAAATTTCACGTGAAATTAGAATAACGCATTTCAAAATTTTTCCTAATCTATAACTACATAGGAAGAGTTCAATAAACACCGTGAAAGAAACGAAAAATTTTTTTGGAAATAAAATTTTCGATAGGGTTGATCATAATTGTATCTATAATTTCAATTCGTTTATTGATTTATTCAATTTTTTCTTTGTTTTTGTAACGAGAGGCCAGTCTAGCCGCCTAGACTGGTGCCGCTAGGTCGCAGTGACAGTCAGAGGATTAAAGGCACAAAACTGTAGCAACCTAGTTCCTCTCTGATGACCTCGTCTGTTAATATGATTTTTTCCTTTCGTTCCATTTTCCTTTTTCTTTTCTATGTAAGTTTTGGTTTTATAATCCTATCTATTTTTCTTTTGAATTAGACTTTTGCGCCTCATAAAATATGTAATCTCTCATAATATAATTTTTTAGGTACGCTTGTGCTATTTCACGCGTCCTTTTCGTTTCTTTCTCACTAATAGCATGATGCACCTCTATATCTATCTTTCTTTCATCTCTCTTTGTTTTCTTTTTCAATTTTTTCCCTTTTCTTCTCTTTAGTATTTGCTCGTTTCATTTATCTATTTATTTGCTTATTAACTTTATTTTCTCATTTTACTTTTCCTTTTTCTTTTCTTTCCTTTTTTATTTGCTTCTCTCTCGTATTGATGACTCCTTAATATTCCGGTGTTAATATCTTGATGGAAACTTTAAAGCTCAAAATTTCGCTTTTTTCTCTTGCTAGATTAGTCACGATTTGCTCAGTCTCTAGAGAATCGGTGCCTGCGATCTTGCGAAAGCAATGAGAGCCTCGCGCTGCTATCATTTACAATTCAGGCTTCAAAACCTACTAAGAATTATTCGCGCATTGAAAAACAATTTTTTGATTGTATTATCGACCGCGTATTTGTCCTGTCACGCACGATTTGCATAATATGAGCAAAAAATTGCACACGAATTCGGCCATTGGCCAACGGTTTCTCTCGGATACGCGCGTAATTCGTAGCCCTAAATATCGTTATTTGGCTAAGAGCCTCGGGGCTTTTAGGTGTGACTCTTTTATCAAGCCCTAAAAATCGATATGTCGAAAGCCTTATCGTTGTAGGAGTGCTTTTTTCTCACGCTGATAACTCTTAGTAGCACATTCATGCGCTAGCGAATACATTAGTGTAGGCTAGAATTAAGGAAAAATTGGTATTAGCTTCTTTAGCGATATCTGTCATTATCATCATCATTTTTTAACTGCTTTAAGGATAAAAAATGCAAAAAAATTACGATGTGACTTTCTACGATGATGATTCGGCTTATGTGACGAACGATCGGTGTACGAAAATCGATGATATCGAAACTGTGAGTTTCGAGTTTTGTGTTTCAAAACGCGTTTGATGACTTACTTTATGTAAAAATTCTACATTTGGTCAGGAAAATATTTGTTTTTGAGGTGAGTAACAGGAAACGTTGCTATTTTTCACAGCAAAAGAAAAATATCAAAACTTTCGCGTTGGGGCATCTAAGTGTTAAACAATTTGCGGTGTATGCTAATTTTTAATCACAGAAGAAATATAGCGAAATCGGATATGTACCAGACAAACAGTTAAAAATTCAGATCTGAGAAATCTGAAAATTAGCTCGCGATTTTGGACAACTTTTGTTGAAATAGGTTGCTTTAAAAGATTCCACAATTATATTTTAAATTTATCGTTAAATTCAGTCGAAATTTCGTCGATTCATAACTTAGTCGGTGTTAGACCGACTAACATCCTTCGATCTTTTGAGCGATTGCGATTTTGTAAAGAAAAATTCGAGCTAAGCAGATTGATATATTTAAACTTCGGGTCATTCTTCCCCAAAAAAAATTTTATCAAACAAAAATTTTTGAAAGGTTAAGCAAATTAAATTGTTGAATAATCTCCCTCTAGGAATTAGAGTTGGTGACCGACGGCGCGTTGATGAGTCAGCTGGACTTCACCAAGCCGGACGGTTTGCGAACCGATTGTTTGATCGTCGAGAATAAGCCCTTATACGTCAACGAATATTATTTGTCAATTTGGTCGCCATTTTTCCGAAATTTATTGTTAAACTCCGATTTGGATCAGTCTACGGCATCCTGTCAATCGTTTAGACGGGAAATTCGATTGCCTTGCCGAAAATATCAGGCGGTCTTACAAATGCTTCAGTGTATATACCCGCAGCAGCTTGGCATATCTAGTAAATATTCATCAAAACATTATTCGCTGAAAATAAATATTTTCGTGTTTTTCTTAATATTTTTTAATATCCTAGTGGCACGTGCTTTTTACAAGTACCATTTTTTTCTTTTTTGGTTTATTTTTCATGTATTTTTTGAAATTTTTTCTGAATATTTTCACAGATTTTTATATTTTTTCAGCGGATACGTATACTCATTAACGTGTTTTCTTACGCGCATTCAATTTTTCATGTACGAGAAGAATAATGATCGGTCAGCTGTTTTGGCCAAATTTGCCTCAAAAGCTCATATGCATAAGTGCTAAATAGAGCAATCAACAGTTTCCTGTCAATTTTGGCACTTTTGTAGAAAATGTTCGATTTTTCGTCCATTTTCAGCCGTCACTTTGCTGTATGTTCCCCGTAAACTTTCTTTCTTATCGCTTTTGAAGGTTTGGCTATAATTACTAACTCTTCCACGTGGCATGTCTGATTACTATTTCAATCCTTCATGCCGAAATTGAAGCGAGTACGCAACGTTTTCGATTTACGAAATAATAATGTTATTTAGCAATTTATCCGAAATTTAATAATTCCGTATTTTTTGAGACGAAAATATCGCTAAAAATTTTGCCTCTCGCTTACGAGTATCAAATCGAAGAATTGCTCAGGCGATGCATGGAATACGTTAGAAACGCTCAGATGAAATTAATCGATAAAATCAGTTTGGCCGATAAGTTCGATTTGGCGTCGCTTTTTGTCCGATTGTTTGAATCGATTGAGAACGATGGCTCAAATCGATTTCAGCGCTCCGGTCTACAATACCTTGAGCGACAGAACGAAGGTCAGAATTTTGGAAAAACTGCAATATTTGACAACCGCTTCCGCCGATCGTAATATGGAAGATTCGTTGGAAATTGACCGGCAGGTGACATGACCTATTGACCTATATAAGATGACCAGCGGAAGACCTATGACCACACCTGGGCGTGGGGGTTATGGGGGGTATGCAACCACCCAGAAACCAAAATACCCCCCAGACATCAAAATACCCCCAGAATTCAATTTTTAAACTTTTTTCTCTTTTTTCGCAATTTTTTGATGCCAGTGGGTAGTGCTCGATGAGAAACGTCGAAAAATGGTGTTTTTTCGCCATACCACCATTTTTCAGGCAATTTTTTGACCTTTGAAGAATCTTGCACCACCCCCCCTTAGAATTTTCTTGCTGCCCACGTATGCCTATGACCTACTTATACTTTTTGAACCAACGATTATTCTATTCAATTTTGTATTTTCTATCATTCTGCTTTTGCTTTAATTCAATTAAAGATTTATATTTTTTAAAATTCTTTTTTATCATTTGCGGGACATTTCGTGAAGATTTAAGACATCCTAGAAAATCGAATCAAATTTTCGAAGCCTATAAAAAATTCAGAATAAAATATCCTATGATCTACTAAAATAAAGAAAAAAGAATTATTATCTCGCTTTAAATCCTTTTTTAGTCCTATGAGCTTTAAGCCTCCCTACCAGCTCGCTAATTATGTCCGGTAAGGGCAGCCGGTCAGAGGATGGTCAATCAGAAAGCTTTTTCAGCCAAAATAATATGGATGCTAAAATTTTACGTTAAACCATATCCAATGTTATTGATTACTTTTGAGAACTTTGCAGTAGACGCCAAACCCCCACAGGCATGACTGGTCATAACACAAAGAAAAGGAGCCGACTTAAAAGTTGATAATTGTTAATTTCCCGAATTTAAAGCCTCGTATGACTCATCCTTATTTTTCTCCGCTTTGTTTATTCCATTAATGCTTAAAATAAGAATATCTAACGCAAAATCGAACGACGTTGAGAAGTCATTAAGAACGTATACGTTTGTTTTACCCCCATTAAGTGACAAAAATCAATTGAGCCTAAATAACGATATAGTGATATGAAATAATATATTATTTCTTCCATGTAATTAATTTCTTTTGCGGTAGATTAATATGTCGGTCAAATATTAATGAGTCAACATTACGAGCGATTCGAAGGATAATTAGAAAGAAATGCTGACAAGATCAAATAAAATGCACATGCGAAACGCGGAATTGTTTGATTAATGAACAAAATTATTTTTACTACGCTTGAAATTTAAATGGAACGAAATTATCCTTAAAAAATCTTCATTTATTGAGTCACGCACGAATCTCATTATTTCCGAAAAATTCATCTCGAACGAATTCATTTTCATATTTACTGCTGTTTTTATTCACAATTCCAATTATTATTATTACTATTATTGAACTAATTCAACCAATTTCTAAAGCCGAATTCTGGAGAGCTAAATGGTGTAAAACTAGCCAAAATTTTAGAAAACATGCCAAAAAGTAAATTTTTGAGGAGTCGGGTAGCGGGCCTGCCGCTTTTAGCGGGGAGAATCTTAATTCCACTTCCAGGAATATGTTTCATTTGTGACTTGAATGAAAATGCATAAATTAAAACATGTTTGATGTGAATATTAACATGTGAGTAAAAAAATGTGAAAAAAAAGGAAAAAATTAATTAAAAAATTTTAAAAACGGAATAAAATAAGTAATAGTAAAAAATTTAAAAGTAAACGTGTGAAACAAGAGATACACAGCGTGCCCAGTGTAGGGGTCAGCGAGTCTGAGAGGTCTGTAATAAAGCTTTTTTGAGCTGAAATCGTCTTTAAGCCTGGTATAAATGCTCTGTTAACGTAGAGCATGTTAATCTACTATTTCCGTTCGATTCCAATCATCTTTGCGGTAAAATTTTAATTTTATTCATTTTTGGCTTTGATTCTACCTAATATTTCCTTCAAAGTACCTATTTTACAAAGACTCCATTCATGTTTTGTCTCCACCCCAAGAGAATTAGGAAGCCCCTATAAGACTACAAAATCGAATTTTCAAAATTTATTTTTCGGTTTTGCGATCTCTTTATGTCGATACATAGAGGTCGATGACAAACGTACTCGTACAAAAGTCTTCATATGTAGGTACCTATGCATTTTACTAACAAGTATTAATTTTTTTGGAACTTTTCAACCTTAATGGAGACTTCTCCTGCGCTGACTAAACCTAAGCAGAAAATATATATCAGACACCTTGACCGACACACCCGAGTTTTGGCGGAAAGTTGGATTTTTCACCAATTTTAGGCACTGTTTTTGTCACTTATGGGCAAAAATTAATGATCAACCACTCCCTCCACCAAATTTCCCGGGACCCCCATTGAAAATTTCGAGCCGTTACATGTCCGCTTTCTCCCTTCATCTTTATTAGATAAGTAGACGGTCGATGACCGACGACGACCAATCGACTCAATCAAGAACTCGGTTGGCCGGTCGAGCCGAACGAGAGGCACTTTGCCAAATTTTTGCAAAAGAGCGAGATATACTTTTGCGCCCTGGTTACCCGCCAAGGAAAAGCTCCCTTTTTCGGCAATCCTTACTACTTGGCCACTTGGTCGCGAAAAATCGGCGAACACGTGGTCAGGTCGGCGGGTCAGTTATTGGCCGAGCTTGAAGCTACTAGTTGCTTGACCGACGAAGAGGCGGCCAATTTTCTGCTGGCGATCCACCCACCTATGATGACGTTGAACGTGCGTAATGTAAAGGAGGTGTTAATTGCCTCGTGTAAACTCGAAGCGATGGGCATGGTTCGACAATGCGTCCGGTTGATTTTGGGTAATTATTTTGAATTATTTTACTTTTATTAGGTCAAGCTTCTATAATTTTTATTCTTACGCAGTAGGAAATATTTCCTTATATTTCGATTATTTGGTTTTTGTTTCCAAATTTCGTGCATGAAAATACGTCTTACTGCATCAAACGTACTTAATTTTGTTTTATTTTTTCTATCTTTTTTCGTCTTGTTCAATTTAAATGCAATGTAGTGAATTATAATACAAGTCAAGCAGGAAACATACAATACGAGTAAATTATAAAGCAATCTGAGTAATTGAGATAAAGGTGATAGCTGACGATGTAAAAGATGATAATTATATAATAATACTCCCTGAAGAGCAGCGCTATAGTAAAGCCGAAATAAATGTCGGATTTGTGCAGATAATGCTTTCTCGTATAAATTACGCAAAAAAGACATGATTATGAATGCCTAGCCTGGACGTATTCTCTATTTTTTGCCTTTTAAATGCGCTTGATTAAGGTCGATATTTCTTCGTGATATTACTTCCGAATTTTTACATGCGTAATTTTTGCAGACAAAGGAACGACACTTCATGTCATTTATAGAAAAAAATTATTGTAATTTCGAAAACATCGGAAATTCATTTACTGAATAAAAAACCTGCCAATTAAAACTGCGAAAGAGATATATGATAATTTGGCGAACAATTTATTTGGCTTTCGCGCAAAAATTATGAAAAATCAAAATAAAATCAAATAATCCTGGAGACGCAGAGCGTGTTAAATACCTAGGTCAGAAATTAGTAATAAATAACCAAAATTTCGCCAAATCACTGTTAATGAGATCGATTCAGGTGAATTGGAAGCTCAAGCGATTGCGCCATTAGCAAGTGATTGCAATCGCTTGTCGCAATCAATCGATCTTCTGGATTGCGTAGCGCTGCTGGACCGTTGCCAATTGACCGATTTATTCGAACCTTGTTTACGGCGTTCGGGAGCGAACGCCGAACAAATTTTGGTCCTACTTTCGGCACCCCTATACGAATCACTGAGCGTAAAGGCAAAAGCCGCAATTCTGGACAGAATGGCGCGCTTAAAACGGTTAGAGATAGCGACTGCTGCGAAATGGACGTCGCCACAAAAGCTAAACAAGCACTGGTGCCCAAAATGCAAACGCTGGTACGATTGCCATCTGATCAAATGGGTGTGCGCCCGGTGCGGGTCTTATCATAGCTGGGAATCGATGTCCAATGTTTAAGCCATCTGATCAAATGGGTCTGCGCCCGTTGCGGGTCTTATCATAGCGGGGAATCGATGCCTAATGTTTAAACGAGTAGTATGATCGCTGTGAATCAGAAAATCCTTATTTATTCTTTTCCAATTGTTTATTATTGGCCAATTGTCACTTCCAAATTTCGAAATTACCGTAGTGCTTGTCCTAAAATTAAAACGAAGGTCACAAAGGTGAAAATATGAAGAGTATCCGAATCAATTAAAGTACGCGTTCGTGTTTTTGGAGGGAGAAAACGTTCAAATTCCCTCAAAACTTGTAATTTTATATTTTGTATGAAAGAAGTTTCTAATTTAAGGCTTTCAATCTAAAAATATAGGACTGCGACCTGCTTTTTACTTCGTGCTTTGACAAAGGATCGGAAGATCGCCAAAAGAATTTTAACTTCGGCTTTTAAATTTAGCTAGCTGTAGACATTATTCGATACAGAAAAGCTTTTAGTTCCTCATTTTATCAGAGTCGCGTGATCGTTTGATCGTTAGTCATAAATGTTGTTGTGATACAATTTTTAATGTGTGTGGTCTTAAATGACACTTGCACTTTATCGCAGCATGCGCTGAAATAAAATATTTTATTGTCAACGGACAGAGGATTAAAGCATAGGTGAGCGGCACCAAAATTCAGGGGGGGTGTGCAAGATTTTGCAAAGGTAAAAAAATGGCCTTAAAATTGGTGGTATGACGGAAAAACACCATTTTTCAACGTTTCTCATTGATCACTGTCTATTGGCATCAAAAAAATTGCGAGAAAACAAAGAAAATTAAAAATTCAATTTTGAAGGTATTTTGGTTTCTGGGGGAATGGTATTTTGGTTTCTGGGGGGGGTGCATACCCCCCAAAGCTCCCACGCCCGAGTATGGCTAAAAGTATTTACATACCTATGTACGTCATCTACCAGACCAGGCATGCAGAAAGCCGAAATTCCGTGAATTTGGTCGGTCCAGAAATTTTCAATGGTAAAAAGAGTAAAATAATTGCGCAGAAAAAAACGTCATTTTCCACAAACACAACACTCATTAGCAACAAAAAAGTCGCGAAAAAGAGAAAAAATATCAAATAAAGGAAGCTTTGCGTGTCCGCTGGGTTCTTGATTCTGGACGCCTGACCATCTACGCAGAGAATGTAAAGTTCCACAGATGAATAAATGTACATCATAGAAAATCAGGGTGGTGAAAAGGTCATCGCCGAAAAATTTAAAAAAAGTGTTTTTCTGGGCTAAGAAACACCGGGTACACGTTGAAAACACTCGGAGAAATTTGTAAAATTTTACTTTTAAGAATTAAAATATGGTGACAAAGTTATTCATACGAAAGATTTTGAAGGGATTGAAGGCGACATACGTGCATAAAAGCACAATCATGGACTCGTATTTTTCTACGTAGTGCGTTATGAGCATAGTAAGCTGTAGAATCCAAAAATAGCATTCTATTTGCATCAGGGACAACAGATCAGTGATGTTTTAGTTGATAGGACTAATTCAACGTTTGAAAACATCCAATTGAACAGTGAAAAATCAATTTAATGTACATAGTTATTGTAAATATTCACCAAGGCTGCTCCCTATGGATGCGCTACTCGATCTTATTTAATCTAATTAGCATTGTTGTATACCTAGGCCCTTGGTACATAAATGTGTCACCAAAGGCTGATTTTTACAGAATCTCTCATATTTAATTAGAAAATTAAATATAATGTAAATGCTACAATGGGTATAATTCTTTTTATTCTACGTTAGGCTACATATGTATAATAGTTCCGCATGCATTTTACGTACATATTTATCGTCTTTAGTATATTATTTCCTATAGTCCAACTCCCGAAAATCCCCATTAATCATAAGTCGAAACCTTTCTCTAATTTTGTTACAAGGCCAAACCAATAATGCAAATAATTAACCCGAACGAGAAACAGTTGAGATTCTTTAACTCACACCACCTAAAATAAGTTTGCGCTTATTATTATTCTTATGTATGGAATACGGCCAAACGATTATCATATTAGCTTTATAGAAAGAGCCACGAATGCTAGAACAGAATAGCGGCATCAAATACGCATATCTTCTGTTGAAATCATACGGAATTTGCCCCAGGAATAATCCAAATCTTTTGTTCTAAATTACTTTAGGCCAAGAACCAACAGATACTAAAATCTTCCCAGAAGAACTATTCAAACCATTCAAACCCCACAAATCAGACAGTCATTAATTTTCTGGACCTAATCTGAGACAAATTCCTTCAATGCATCAAGGTGAATATATTCTATGAAATAAACAGACCTCATTTTAAATATGCACTCATAATCAACCCTTATACCCATAATATTCCAAATTCAATAAATTATTCTAACAAACCATCGACGGAACACTCTCACCAAAACTTTTCGCGATTAGTTTGGTTTACTTAGTTTAGAGCGACTCGGCGCGTTGTACATAGTTGTGATGTGTGATGTTCTCTTTTTCCAGCGAACCTAGTCATTAGTTTCCGAAGTGTGCTGTGTTATATATATATATATATATATATATATATATATATATATATATATATATATATATATATATATTTATTTATTTATTTATTCCTGCTATGATAATTAAAATTCTTGTCTTATCAAATATTTCAATTCATATAACAACATTCAAGGAGAATTGGAGCAGCCCCCATATTGAGCACTCTTGGAACGTGACATATTTTGGCGACCGCGCCAGGGAATGGAAAAAAAGGATGAAAAGATTTTGAATTAATTCCGGAGTGTTAAAAAACAAACGAGAAGAAATAATGATGATATTGAAAAGAGAATGATAAATTGTAAAGAATAGAAAGATCTCACTCTATTCTTAGAAACATATTAGTCCTCTATGATTGGACCCAATAGATTTGTGTTCATCATACTTTCTTATTCATGTCAATAAATCATCGTCTGCTTAATTCTTGTTACCTCATGAAATCAGACCCATAAGATAACTAATCATTGTTTCCTTATTCATTCCTCGAAATAAACATTATCTATGATTATTATCTATTTTTCCCACAATGCAAATACTATCATTATGAAAGGAGATAGAAAAGTTTTACTGATTGACCTGATAAAAATATGTTTCTTTAAGACCATTTTTGACAATCAAAAGGCGTAAAATTTACTATCAGAATATTTATGAAGGAACTTATAACAGAAATCACCATGGTAATTTCATTTTAAAAAAATATGATGACATGAGTTGCTCCTTTCCGAAGTTTTACGTATTTTATCTTCAGTTCGTTGAATTGCCTTGCAGTTTGATATATGAATGAATTTAAAAATTACGTTATCGTTAACCTTTAAATGACAAACGTTCTCAAATGGAACAGATATATAACGCTAAAAGAGTTCTTGCTCTGATTCCTTGTACATCAGTTTTACATTATGCCTAAATTTTAATTAAGAGAAATTAGCGATTGTGAATTCCAATTTATTAAAAAGAGCATTGTTATAGCATAGATGCATGATAGAGCGGTCTTTTTTTAGAAGGTTAAAATAAACAATAATTTTCCGTTGATATTGCCGCGGATAAATATATGTATAAAGGAGACATTTTGAAAACACGGCTAAGCAATGTGGGTTTTTGTGTAACCGGGTCTAAGCTGTAAAAATACAGATAAGACGCGAGTAGCCTCTAACCTGTGAGGAAGTTTTTGTAATTTTATTCCTTGTTTTTGGGGATCCCACGTCTATTGTCATGAAGCAGTGGCCAACATTTCATTGATGTTTTACATAGACGGTAGTGAAAAAAGAGAAAGAAATTGTGACAATTTAAATGAGATGAATAGAAAAATCAAAGAATGTTGCAAAGGCATTCCAATCCTTGGTATAAAATGAAATTATAGTATGGTAATTCCAAAATTTTAATCAAAGGAAGCTAGAACATCTTTTTAAAAAAATCAAATCACTAATTAACCTTGGTATGTTGATTTCCATTTACTACAAACTGGAACCACCATAAAAACAAAAGAAATATGTATATCAACATACATGCCCGTTAGATTTCTAAAAATTTTATAATTTAGAACGTGAATCAGGAAACTACAAGAATTATATTTCAAAATTGCCAGATGCGGCTTTTGTGGCCGACAGAATCATAATTCTATGGAGTGCTGCTACCGTCAAAATCTTGCATTAGGAGCAGGTCATGGAAGATTGAATATTTTAAATCCAGATCCCGGCCATGGAAATCATACCGATACTCCCCTTCCAATTATGCGTGATTTCCAAGATGCTGAAGGACAGTAGTGGTGTGAAATGCAGTTTAATACAGGCAAAAATCAATCAGAAATAAATGATTTGGATTGTGAAAGTACGAGCGATAATTTAAATCAGGGATATGCAATTATTCCGCCACCAGAAACCAATATTATTTCTCCGGCTTCATCCAGTATAAACATAAAAATATCAACAAACAACCTGTCGAGTCAAATTGACATTGGTATAACTCCCAAGTCCTCGCACCCTATGCCGACAATTGTAATAAAGATCAAATGAACCACGTAAATTTATACATTACACCAAAGTATCTTTATTTCGTGAGCTACATATCATTAATTGTGAATTTTGGCCCTTAAGATAATTCCAACGAGGATAATAGAGGATTACCTAAAAAATAAAAGACTGATTGAAAAATATATAACTTAATCTCTTCTCACTCTGATGATTTATAAATTGCCTTAAAGAATGATGTTGAATCTAGACTTGAAATGCTTTCTTAATCTCTTCTAATTCTCTATGTGAAATTGTTTAATTTTACTCCCTAGATTAGCTCGCAAATAAAGATAAACTGCCATCTATTAATGATAATTTAGCGAGTGTTATTTTTCGGTAAGAAGTAGATACGACTTACGAATAATCTCTTAGTCGAACAAAATATATATATTCCGTTTTTCTTGTTGTGCAAATTAGCAGCTAGATCTAATAAAAGTTTGCTTACAAATAAAATATAAGAACAAATAGTATTCTATGCTGAAGAGTATTATGTACCGAAATAAATAGCTCGGGATCAACCTTGAGGAATTTCGAACTATCTGGTTCTTATTGTGTTTTTTAATTTTTATTTCCTAATATTAAATTTCCTAATGAAAAAAATGTCAGCCAATGTTTACAGAAAGCAACTTAATCATCTTATCTTATTATTTATATAACATCCTTCACCGAAATCCATTCTAAAAGAAGAAAAAGCCTGAAGTTAAAAAAAAGACACCTTTATTGAGTATTAAAATTAAAAAAACACTTTAAATACCTTTTGTAGCCAAAAAATTAATTCGGAATAATAAAATCATTCATGCTAGTATAGATGCCAAGACAAAATTTAAAAAAAATATCATTCACGACATAAACAATATAATTAATTATGATAATTAAAATGGACAAAAGCTACTAATGTTATTCTTTGACCAAAACTATTTGTCTACATAGAATAAAATAGACAGAAGCTATTTCGAATCGAAGTAAAATTCATGACAGCAAAGGTCAACATTCGCAGAACAGTGACCTCAATAAATGCATATAGCATGAACAGTTGTTTTGGGTATTAAATATCCTAAAAGACCATAGCAACTGGCGTTTTTGCTAAAATACTAGACCATTTATATACCTTAAATATGCTAATATAAAACTTGAATGGAAAATATTCAGTGGAACACATTCAAAAAAAGCTCATAAATAAGAGATAAAAGAGAGAATAGTGAAATATGTTTCAATCCTAAAACTGAATTCCTATTTTAAAAGTTAAAAATATATATTGAAAAACTGAAAAAAAGCAAAAATCTTAAATGCTTGAAAAATGAATTAACGGAAGCAACGACATTGTATTGGCGAAATTTCGATCGACAATTGTGTGCTGTTGATAACAATGAACAGCAACTTGACTTAGATCAACTATATATGATAGGAAAAATGAAGAAAACTTCAAGATACAATACGTCAACATTTTGATAAAAAGATTGCATTCAAAACGAGGTACGTTTGAACTCAAGAAGGGGCGTGTCACCAAAGGCTGATTTTTACAGAATCTCCCATATCTAATTAGAAAATTAAATATAATGTAAATGCTACAATGGGTATAATTCTTTTTATTCTACGTTAGGCTACATATGTATAATATTTCCGCAAGCATTTTACGTACATATTTATTGTCTTTAGTATATTATTTCCTATAGTCCAACTCCCAAAAATCCCCATTAATCATAAGTCGGAACCTTTCTCTAATTTTGTTACAAGGCCAAACCAATAATGCAAATAATTAACCCGAATGAGAAACAGTTGAGATTCTTTAACTCACACCACCTAAAATAAGTTTGCGTTTATTATTATTCCTATGTATAGAATACGGCCAAATGATTATCATATTAGCTTTATAGAAAGAGCCACAAATGCTAGAACAGAATAGCGGCATCAAATACGCATATCTTCTGTTGAAATCATACGGAATTGGCCCCAGAAATAATCCAAATCTTTTAGTTCTAAATTACTTTAGGCCAAGAACCAACAGATACTAAAATCTTCCCAGAAGAACTATTCAAACCATTCAAACCCCACAAATCAGACAGTCATTAATTTTCCGGACCTAATCTGAGACAAATTCCTTCAATGCATCAAGGTGAATATATTCTATGAAATAAACAGACCTCATTTTAAATATGCACTCATAATCAACTCTTATTACCCATAATATTCAAAATTCAATAAATTATTCTAACAAACCATTGACGGAACACTCTCACCAAAACTTTTTGCGATTAGTTTGGTTTACTTAGTTTAGAGCAACTCGGCGCGTTGTACATAGTTGTGATGTGTGATGTTCTCTTTTTCCAGCAAACCCAGTCATTAGTTTCCAAAGTGTGCTGTGTTATATATATATATATATATATATATATATATATATATATATATATATATATATATTTATTCCTGCTATGATAATTAAAAGTCTTGTCTTATCAAATATTTCAATTCATATAACAACATTCAAGGAGAATTGGAGCAGCCCCCATATTGAGCACTCAATGAACGTGACATATTTTCCCTTACCCAGAATAGATAATATATTAGACACTATAGGAAAGGCTAAATATTTCTCTACTCTAGATCAAGCATGGGGGTATTGGCCAATTCCAGTCCACCTCTCTGACTGAGAAAAGACAGCCTTCACAACTTTTGGCGGACTTTTTGAATTTAATGTCCTCCCTTGTGGCCTCTGTAATACCCCTAGCACATACCAGCAACTTATGGACACTGTTCTCCAAGGATTCATGTGGAAAATTTGTTTGGTATATTTAGATGACATCTTAGTCTATTCTGAATTGTTTGAAGACCACATGCATAACTTAAACCTAATTTCACTCGACTCAGAAAGGCAGGACTCAAATTAGGACTGGAAAAATTTGAATTTTGTAAAGATGGAGTCAAATCCCTTGGACATGAACTCATGGCCAATGGACTGTCACCCAATGAAGCTAAGGTGTATGCAATTGAACAGGTTAAGCCACCTCAAAATGTAGACGAGCTTAGATCCTTTCTTGGACTCATTTCCTATTATTGACATTTTATCAAGGATTGTAGCAAAATTGCAACCCCTCTCAATAACCTTTTACGGCAAAATAAAGCTTTTGTATGGACCAGTGAATGCAACAGCACTTTTCAGGCACTAAAAGTCTCACTCACAACTGCTCCCCTCTTAAAATTGCCAGATTTTAATTAGGATTTTTACATTCAAGCTGATGCTTCTGCCTACGGGATTGGTGCGGTCCTAAGCCAACTATTTGACGGACAGGAACATCCAATTGCATATAGTAGTAAAACTCTCACAAAACCTGAGCGTAATTACTCAACAACTGAGCGTAAAGCGCTTGCTGTGGTTTGGGCTGTTAAAACTTTTAACCCCTATATCATTGGGCATCAAGTCCATATCCAAACTAATCATGCTTAACTTATTGGCCTTTTCAAAATGGACAATAACCTCACAGGACGGCTTGCTCAATGGCAAATCACTATGCAACAGTTTAACTATACATTGACTCATAAATCCCACAAAAAACATAAAAATGCAGATGCTGTCTCTCGCTTCATTTTGACTACTATCTACAAAGAAGACCCACATATCATAGCCGAACAATGTAAGGATCCTGACTTGGCACCCATCATTGCTTTTCTGGAAACTCGCACATTACCACCTGATCCCACTACATAGACCTTGATTCTATCAAAAGCTAAAATTTACTGTATGATAGACTAGTGCCTACACAGACAGCTGGATAAACATGGGTCACAGCATACCATTGTAATCCCAGTTTCACTCCAAAAGGAAATACTAGAATCTTACCATAATGATGTTTTGTCTGGCCACTTTGGGTTTGAAAAAACTTACCAACAAATAAGGCAAAAATATTTCAGGGAAGGAATGCTTAATGATGTAAAAAAGCACGCACTGAATGCTTGGGTTGCGCCATCCATAAATCACCTACCCATAAAATCCGTGCTGCTCTCTGTCCATTACCAGTGAAAGGCCCATTTGACCGGATTGCGACCACACATGGGCATGGGGGGTTTGGAGGGGGTATGCACCCCCCAGAAATTTTTTTGCTTTTTTAGCAATTTTTTGATGCCATTGGATAGTGCTCAATGAGAAACGTTGAAAAATGGTGTTTTTTGCCATACAACCACTTTTGAGACCATTTTTGACCTTTCAAAATTTTCACCCCCTCGCAGAAATTTTTTAACCCCCTAGAATTTAGGTGCTGCCCACTTATGGTTGCAACTGACATTTTGGGACCACTCCCTCTCACCATTAAGGGAAATAAGTATATCATTGTTTTTACTGACTATCTCACTAAATGGATTAAATGCTTTGATATTTCTGACTGCACAGCCACCACTACTGCTCTGTAATTCCTGGAAGGTGTTTTATGTCGACATTCAGCCCCAAAACAACTACTTTCTGATAGAGGAACAAGTTATATGTCCCAATTAGTTAATGAAATATGTACTTTGTGCAACATGAAGAAAATTAACACAATCCCATACCACCCCAAACTGACGGCCTTGTTGAGAAATTTAATCACACATTGGCAACCATGCTCTCTATATATGTTAGTTATAATCAGAGAGACTGGGATAAGATTCTGCCATGTGTGACTTTTGCTTATAACTGCACTCAACAGACAACCACAAAGTTTTCCCCTTTTGAACTACTCTATGGATGAACCCCCAGATTAACCATTGATGCAGCCCTGAACTTTAAACACTCACAATACACGATTGACTTGGATGACTACCTTATTGACTTTAAGCAGTACTTGACCAAAGCTTGGACCATGGCAAGAGAAAATATCCAGAATGCCCAGGAAACTCAAAAAACATACTATGATAAGAAAACAAGAAATGCGGACTACAAACTTGGAGACCTTGTCATGATCTTCAACCATGCCACACCCCAGGGGACAACACGTAAACTTATGCACCAGTGTTATGGCCCTACCACATAAAAACTGAAAATGCCAACTCTCATCATTGAATCACTGGATGGGAAGGATGAATGGGGCCCCATACATCTTAATCGGACAAAAATGTATGAGCCAAGTGTCAAACCAACCCAGAACCCACAGAAACCTGCGGAAAAGTTGCCATCACACCAGGAAAAAACAAGTGGTCGCAATCATAGGTGGGCAGCACTAAAATTCTGGGGGGGGGGTTAAAAAAATTTCTGGAAGGGGTGAAAAAATTTTCAAAGGTCAAAAAATGGTCTTAAAAGTGGTCGTATGGCAAAAAAACACCATTTTTTGACGTTTCTCATTGAGCACTATCCAATGGCATCAAAAAATTGCTAAAAAAGCAAAAAAATTTTTTCTGGGGGGGAGGTATTTGATTTCTAGGGGGAGGGGGTATTTCAACTTCTCGGGGTGCATACCCCCAAAACTCCCACGCCCATGTGTGGTCGCAATGGTCCACCATCAGAACCCCCCTCTACTTCCACCCACCTATAAAATCTTCGGAGCAGAAAAGATTAAAAATGCTAAACACAGACCTTATGCATTTAATTAGCTAAATTCGAATCATCTATAACATTTTTTTCACACTAAATGAAAATCTGCACAGCTCTCCTTTCTTTTAAGCGTAATGACCAATGCTACACCCAATCAGTAGCCCCCAGTTCAGCAACTCATGGTAACCACTCCACAACAACAACCAGACCAACCCGCACGTATGGCTTATTGTCCTGCCTCCCTAACTACTGCACTGCAATTTAAATTTAAGCGTCTGACAAGAATGATAGCGCCCTGGACTGCTAAAATTGATGAATCAAACACTATTTCCCCTACTGTATTTAAATTTATCTCACATTCACACCGCGCTCCCCCACGCACACATTGATGTACCATTTTAAAATGCTTAAGGGTGGTGTAGTGACTTCTCTTTCTTTTTGGAACCCTAACACCACCTGTCCCTACCCTTGCAGTAAAAACATACATTATAGTTAACCCTCATTTTTTTGTAGTACCTACTCTAAAATTGGCAACACTTTTTCAGAAAATGGCTGACAAGGATGTATCCCAAATGCCAACTACTGAATCTCCACAGCCATTGGAGCAGCAACAGCAAGTAAACAGCCAATCTCCACCCCCACAGACTCTCCTTCCGACTATGATTTTGATGATTGGGCGCGTAGGATCCATGAACTAGAGCGTGAAATATTTTTCAACAACTTTAAAGCAAACCCACTCTGGCTTTTAAATGAATGGTGCAGTGAAGAAGGACATTGACTACCACCCTTATTCTAGGATCCAATATTGCGTTCATTCTTGAATGTCTATTTCAATCGTTAATTGCTTGTTTCACTAATAAAGTGATAACCACACATGGGCGTGGGGGTTTGGGGGTATGCACCACACCTGGGCATGGGAAGGGGTTTGGGGGTATGCACCCCCAGAAACCAAAATACCCCCCAGAAATCAAAATACCCCCTCCCAGAATTCAGTTTTTGAAAATTTTTTCGCTTTTTCGCAATTTTTTGATGCCAATGGATTGTGCTTGATGAGAAACGTCGAAAAATGGTGTTTTTATCACCATACCATCGTTTTTAAGGCTATTTTTTGACCTTCAAAAAAATCTTGCACCCCCAGAAATTTCTTGCTGCCCACGTATGGTAAGCACCCCCCAGAAATTGAAATACCCCCCAGAAATCGAAATACTCCCCTACCAGAAATTTTTTTTGCTTTTTCAGCAATTTTTTGGTGCCATTGGATAGAGCTTGATGAGAAACGTCAAAAAATGGTGTTTTTTTGCCATACGACCACTTTTAAGACCATTTTTTGACCTTTAAAAATTTTTTCACCCCCAGAAATTTTTTCACCCCCCCTCCCACAGAATTTTAGTGCTGCCCACCTATGCTGATAACCCATACCCTCAGTCTTATAAAACCCCTATTAAGTGTGTACTATCCACCTGGACCAGACAAGGGAAATTGGCGCTGCGAGGGTAAGAAGCTCCCAACCAACCCAGTAACTACAATGCCGAAGGGTGGAAGGGAAGCAAACCATAAAACAGACATCAACACCCCCAAACACATTATCTTAGTTAATCTATATTTGCTTATGTTATCCTGAATGTAACCCTTGTATATATAAAAAGGTTACAATTTGAGCCAATTGTACAAAATGTAGAATTATCCCAAATTATTATTTGAGTGCAATGAGCAACAACACAGGAGTGACCAGCAACCAACCCAAAGCCAAGAATCCAACCCAAACCCACTACCCAGATGTCATTGACCAGATCCAGACCCACTCCATGAATTTTGCTACTTAGATCTACAGTTATGCTTAAAAAAGCTGAGGCGGGAGATTGACTATTTGAAACTTTGGTTCCAAGACAAAAATAAAAGGATAAGGACAGGTGGATGATTCTTGCACTCCCCAGAAAACTTGAACCACATTGTACCCAGTTGTAAGCTTTTTCCTATGGCTCATGTGACAAATTAAACTATGCCTTAATAGCTACCCTCTTCAGATGTCCACAGCAACCCCAACATGCTCAAGACAGTCCTCAGTTGCCTCCTCCAAATCCACCAAATTGTCCTTAACTTCAAACAGGAGTGAGAAAAACTGCCACAACTGGAAAGATGAACACAACTCAGAACCCAGAATCCCACTGCTGATTGCCAACAATTGGTTGAGAAGACTTCACCAATTCCCGGGCCAGTTCTGAAGCTTATGCGTGCCATATCACAACATCACCCCCAAACAGGCAGCCTACTTACTCAAATCTGACCCCCATGTACCAAAGACTTTGGCCTTTTCTGAATTGACAAACCTAAATGAAAACACCAATCAACTCCTACCCATTGAACTGTTTGGCCTTGCTCATTCCAATGGACTCATGATATTGTTTGATGTAATGGAACTCAGAGGGTTCCAGAATCTATCCTGAACCTTCTGAAAGATACAACTTTCCTCATCATGTCCTACAGCGATAGTGCCCTCAACTGCATTGACCTATCACTAGGCAACTCGTACACCGAATTACAAATGCTGCAAGTTTTACTAGAACTCCAGTCCCACACTCTGTCAATGCTTGCTGAACTGAAAATTGGTAGCGAACTCGAACTCCCATGTACTTTGAAATCCATATTTTGACTGGATTTACCATCGGACATCCACACACGCTGTGCTAACAAAGCCTTGGCAACTTTTGATGTCTTCACCTTCTTGGACCAACAAGGCGCTGACCTCCAAAGAGCTGGGATTGTCTGGCCAAACAATGGAGTTTGGCCTAGGCCTAACACAGCAGGATCATCTCAAGGCAGCTGCACCATCCCAACAACAACAATGACAACAACAGACCAGAGCCCTGGCCCTATACCGCTGTTGACAACTGTTGTCTTAGAAACCAACTTTGCTCGTCTCATTGACCAGATCCAGGCCGACTTTCACCACAACTTCCAAGGATGCCGCGACTTCAACTGGACCCCAGAGTACCATGCATTTTACCAACATTGGATCAACAATCTATATGCTGAGTTTTCATACCTCCCACGACTTCGAGCTGCAACACAAAGAATATTGCATACGCACAACAATTGACTACAAGATACTACAGAACAAGAACCTAAGGAAACGACGCCCATTAAAGACTAATATCTGATATTATTACCGTAATATTGTGTTTTGTTTACTCCTCCAGCCTTCTGTTCACATTTTTAAGTGAGGGCACTGAATAACTTAGAGGGAAAAATGTAATAAAAACTGCTCTAATCCAAAATAACTTTAAATTCCACATTTCTTTTGGCAACTCAAAATAGACTACCTCCCATGGAGCAATTAAAGTGACAAATCATCTCCGGCTGTCAAAAGAGCTACTTCAATAGAACACTCATCACCCTGATTGATCCGATTTTGAATCTATTCACCTGCAACTAACCCAGTGCAAAACACTATAACTTGATATTCACATGATAACTAAAATATTGCACTACTCATCCCAAAACTTACTTATGATAAAACTGGAAACTTAAAATAACTGACGACTCTATCATCATCGATTAACTGGGCATGGGCACCACCCTACCTTTGATCTCTTGTTCTCCTTACTGGTATTTAAACCCGTATCCCTGACACAATCAGCCTATTTGCCCACTCGCTCCCCACTGTCTATTTATCTACACTACCGTGCGCCCCGTGCACAATTATTTCCAAAGTTGATTGTTGTTTTATTAGTGAATAGTTTGCCAACCAAACTTATATTGTGCCGACATTGATTGTTGTTGAATTATACCCATTATTGGCTTGTAGAATTATTCAACCCAACATTACTAGAGTACCCCGTTAAGTGTCTTGAATACCATATAGATTGTTTATACATTAAGCCCCACCAACTATTTACCCAAATCCCCAGCGTTTTCTTTACACATCAACCAAGGCTGGCGCTAAAATAATTCGAATTATCATCCATAAAAGACGGATTTGGCTCAAATAATGTGGTTTCATTGTTCAGATTTTCCGGCATAGATGTACGCAGGGCAATTATTTCATGGTGCAGTAACACAATTATTTTTTCTATGACGGTTAAATATGTGCAAATAGGATAACAATTTGGTAATGTTTTGGATCACAAAGTGCAGATTTCTCATTTTCTGACAAAAATGGAATCTTAAAACCATTTGCAAAAACTGCATTTTTGATCGGATTCACTTTTAAAGATGCTTTTATGCAAAAATCAAAACCCAACAGATGTTTTGGGAAGTGAATGGGTGATGGCAGTATTTGCACAAATTGTTGACTCAGTGTCACACCCAAATTTTCCTTCTTTAATTATTCACTTATTGCAATGTGAACTCCGCTAATTCTATCTTCAATTTCTCTATTCAAGTTCAGCCAATTTGTCATAAGTTAGGGTTGAGGGTTGAATCTCCTTCCTTGTGTGTTAAAAGAAAAACAACAGCAATTTAAGAGTTTATGATTTTATCGGAAAATCAAAGTTAAAGTTACGATCTGCAAAAATCAACACAAAATGTGCTTTGACAAAAATGGCAATTCTGGTGGCATAACTCGTAGGTTTGGTATTGCGCGAGCTCCTAGAGCTCACGCCAATATTGAATTAAATAGCTTGATTGAATTATAAGAATTGATTAATAAATAGTCAGAACGTAAATGGGTAAGATAAACACAATGGCGATATTGTTGCAATTTGAACTAAAGGAATTTTGTTAGGCTTAAAAGATGTTTGGATAACTTTCAAAGGACAATGACTGGAAGCTAGACAAAATGAGGAAAGAGCCTAGACTTTGAGTCATGCTGCCTATATAGGTCATTGGCGCTTTTGGCGCTTTTTGATTAATTATTTTTGGCTATTTTCCACTCAACTGTTCACACTTGTTCATTCCATGTTGTTGCATCTTTTTGCATGCTAATGTGCTTGTACGAGCACTCATTTACAAGTTTAGTGGTAACTTTGCTTTTATACTTTAACCTTCTCCAACCTTGCTATCTCTATACTCAAAGCTTAGAGAGCAAGTCAGTTGTTGAACTATCTTTTCTATTATGCTCTGCGGTTTTTATGCTAATTTTTTGGTCAAATTTTGGCGGTTTTGTGTCAGTTTCTTTGTCCAATTTTTGCTTTTGCAATTTGTCATTTTGTCCTTTTTTCGGTCATAAATTTGGGAATAAAATCTTGTAAACAAGATTTTTGACATTCTAGCAATTAATTCAAAGTGTCTTATCCATCTGACGTTTGTCGGCTCTGTCCGAGTTCCAAAAACCGGTTTCATATGGTTTTTACCATGCTCTACTATAGAACTGCTCTATCCATCTACAAGTTTGCTTTTTCAAATATAATTATAGGAACACAAAAGTTTTTAATTAAATTATTGTGATTTTGATATACATAGTGCATTATCATTATGTCAAAATATTAGCTAAGCATTATCAAACATTGCAATTTGATTTACATCATAAATTTTACTGAATTTTACCATATAAAAATAAAATAAAAATATCATTTTTATAACATACATATTGCTTTGAAATACATAGTAAAGGAGATACATTGTCTAAAATATGCATTTAAATATTTGTACTTTACAATTAGATGCTTTGTTTCACGGCATACATGACAATCTCCCCTTGTAGCTCAGGCGTCCTCAACTGGAACTTGATTTAGACGGATTCGTAGGAAATATCCGTGTGCTGGTGGTTTTTCTGATGAAAGCACATTCCATCGTTTCTGTTGTAATGGTAGCAGTGTTTCATTGGTCAATTTTTTGTCAATGAATCCTTTTTGATTTTCTTGATACTTGTTGTCACAAATATGTGTGTGAAATCGCTTTGTGTGGTTTTACATGAATAGTTTGTAGTCGTCCGTTTCCATGGTCAATTATAATATTTGGATACTTTACACTAATAATTTTATAAGGGCCATTGTAGACTTCCTGTAATTTTTTTGGAAATCCCCGTTTTATAGCTTTATTTTCAACCAGGACTAAATTTCCTGTCTCATATTTTATATTTCTAGACTTTTTATCTTGTTTTTGCTCGTAGATTTTTTGGGCATTTTCAATTTAATTTGAATAATGGTTAATGCTTGAGTGAAATGATTTTTCACTTCTTCTTCATATGACTCTAGATCTAAGAGATTAAATGGTTGTTGGTAGCATAAAGTTGCATCTATGGGAGTCTCGGGATTCTCCCATGCATGAAAAAAATGGGCTGAATCCTGTGCTTTCATTATCATGGATGTTTGTTGCAAATACAGCATATGGGAAGTGTTCATCCCAATCTCCTTGATTTCTAAATACATGCAAATACGTGTAATTAGGGTTTGTTTTCCCCTTTCCACCTCCCCATTAGCCATAGAGTGATAGGCTGTAGTGAAAAATTGTTGTGTTTTACACAGTTTTGTGATTTCGCACATTAATTGGCTGTAAAGTCACATGCCCCAATCCGATCCAAGTATTTGGGGCGCACCATGTTGACAGACAATTTTTGTGATAAAAGTCTGGCAATACTTTCACTTGTAATATTTTTGGTAGTGTAAATACAGAGTGACCTATGTTTACGGAATCAACGAAGGACGGATGTATTTGCCTTCGTGACTTACTTAGGTACTTAAGTACTCAAATCTGCTCTCAGCGCTAGCCCAATTTCATAGTCAAATACAACTTCGATCTTCTGGACCCTTGTAGGCTTTGACTCCCTCAGTCCTAATATAGCTTCCTGCTTTCTGTCGGGAGTCTCAGCAGCTACGCCCAGATCCTAGAGTACCTACCTAAATCCTGGTAATGCTGCAAGGTCAGTTGACCTATCTCAACCCCACTCAAGTTGATAAATTAACAGTAGTTATAAGTAGCTCCATGGCACCGATGGTTAAGGATAGGCAATGGTTAAGGATAGGCAATGGTAAAGAATAGGCAATAGTTAAGGATCGGAGGCCGGTTCCAGCCAAGGCTGGCCCCAGTGTTATAGCATGTACAGTGTTATGGCATAGGGGTCGGCTTATGAGTCTGGCACCAATGGTTAAGGATAGGCAGTGGTTAAGGATAGGCAATGGTAAAGAATAGGCAATGGTTAAGGATAGGAGACCGGTTCCAGCCATAGGCTGGCCCCAGTGTTATAGCATCTACAGTGTTATGGCATAGGGGTTGGCTTATGAGTCTCGGCACCAATGGTTAAGGATAGGCAATGGTTAAGGATAGACAATGGTAAAGAATAGGCAATGGTTAAGGATAGGAGGCTAGTTCCAGCCATAGGCTGGCCCCAGTGTTATAGCATGTACAGTGTTATGGCATAGGGGTCGACTTATGAGTCTGGCCCCAATGTTATAAGATAGGCAATGGTTAAGGATAGGGGTTGGCTTATGGAGTCTGGCCCCAGTGTTACAGCATATACAATGATGAAAGGTGGGCAGATCTGCTCCCTGGACCAAAGTTGAGGTAGTGCTAGGGAGCAAATGGCTGGGTAGGGCCTGCCCAAACCTGCCCAGAGTTGTGGTTGAGGTTGGGAGGCCTGCACAGGGAGGGGGCGCGTCCAGTCTAGGGCCAGGTGGGGGGTAAATTTCCATCAATTAAATTTCCCAGGGGGAAAAATTCAAAGAGCTATTACTCAAGAGCCAACAGTCGGATTGAACTCAAATTTTTAAGGTAGGATGAAGGTATGCCAGGCATCTTATGTATACAATATGTACAATCAACCTACAGTATAGGAGCGCAAGTTTACACTTTTGCGTAACTTAAAAACCATGAGCAAGATTTTGTTCAAATTTTCAGGATATGATGTATATAGGCAAGCCATGCGATGTACAGAATCTGAGCGCACAGTCTACAGTATACCTATTTACTTTACACTTTCTCATACAGCACTATATTTCAAGAACCAATGATCAGATCACGCTGAAATTTTCAGGATATGAAGTAGATAATCAAGGCATGCTATGTACAGAATTTCAGCACACAGTCTACAGTATACCAATTTATTTTACACTTTATCAAATAGTACTATATTTCAAGAACTATAAGGCGCATTTAGCTCACATTTTAAGGATAGGTTGATCCTATGTTGCATGTTTTATCCTATTGATATGAGCATGTAATGTACAGTATGCCAATTTTGGTTTAAACTCTTTCAGATATAGTTATAACTCAAGAACCAATGATCAGATTGGACTCAAATTTACAGGGTAAGATATATAAATTGTAGCTGAGCTATGTACAAAATTTTAGCGTGCAACCTACAGTACGCCAATTACACTGATTTCAGATAATGATGACAAAGGGGTTGATGTAAAGTTCCCTATGGAGATTTATTTTTTATAACTATTAATCAATTATAATATACCCAAACCTGTCAGTAAGCCTAGCAGGAAAGGGGTAACAACAATTTGGCAGTGTGTGTATGCGTGCATTTGTGTGTTTGGGGTAGCAGTCCCTGTAGGAGTCCACAAGCACCACCCAAGGTCCACAAGCGCCACCAGGGCTTTTTTACATTTTTCGCTGCTTTACAATTTACAATTGCTACCCCTGCCACTCAGTCTTAAATATATCTAAAATTTGCCAAAGTAAGACAAAAGTAAGCCAAGGACTGGATGTGAGTGTAAACTAAGCTTAGGTAAGCCAAGGTATAAAACAAGCCTAAGTATTGTAGAAATTTATCAAACAGTGTATGGCTTGCTGTGTCTTTATGTTCACATGGCAGATTATGCAATTAAGTCTTGAGTGTAGAGTAAGTGAATCTTGTAAAGCAGATTCGAGTAAGCCTAGCTAAGCTAGAGAGTAAATTGGACCTAAGCATGAAAGGGATGTGTATATATAGGTTTCACTTCCAGGTCCTATGACTTCCCGGTCCTTTGACACAAACTGATCTTTTTGACTTTCTGGTCCTTGCTTAAATGTCTTGAAACAGCAGACCGCTCTTGCAACACATCAACATGCTTATGCATGTTGTGTGGTACCCTCTGCCATTGCAAATGATAGGCCAAGTGAGCCAAAATCTAGGATTTAGATTTAAACAAGCATGTGTTGTAAAAGATGCACCTCACATGCTGTAAGTTTGTGAACTAATTTAGCTGAAAATTTGTTGATTGTGGGTCATGGTCAAGAAAATCTAGTACTTTTACTGTTTTTAGCTATTTTATGTCAAAATACACTGTTTTTGGTTCAAATAGCTCAATGGTAGGTTCAATGTTAGGTTCTGCATAGGTCTTGCAAAGGAGATCAGAATTAACTTATATACTGTAAAAGTGAATACATAAGGAAGAATAGCTCAAATTGATTTAGAATTACACATACAGGTCATACACCTTTAAAGGCCCTGCTATACTTCGCCGCAGTGGCGCCGTGTGGTGCCGCGTGGCAAATAGCTGCTATACTTCCAACGCGGCGCCCGCGGCGCCGCGCGGTGCCGTGCGGCGCCGCGTGACATGGGTTGTGCTGCTATACTTCCACGCGGCACTGCGCGGCAGGAAAAAATTTATTGACTCTAGAATTTCACACTAGCATGGACGAAAATTTAATGCTATTATTATTTTGTCATAGAAGGCGAAAAAAACAAAGCGGCGGTGGTATATTCGACCAGTGAATGAAAAAAGATTTTTTACTGGGCAATTTCATACGCTAATTATGGAGTTAGAAGAAAAGATCCGGAATGGTATTTTAAATATTTCCGGATGGTGCCTGCGCGATTTTTCGATTTGTTAAATCGCATTAAAATTACAATAGGAAAGAATGCCACGCATAGACTTCCAATTGCACCTGCGGAAAGACTGGCTTTGACTCTACGGTAAAGAGCATATTTTTTAAATATTTTTCCGGCTACTTAGACCAAAGTTTCTTTGCCTTTTTGTACCATTTTTTCATGACATGGTCGTTTTTTGAATTATTATTAGTTGAAAAAAAACTTCGTTTCTGGTTGACAGAAGTTGCTGAGATTCGTTGAAACACGAAGTTTTAGAGTGATGGCATAAAAATTGACCCAAGAAAACGAAGTTTTAGGTCAAAAACATACCTGGGCAAAAGTGATAAATTTTGGAAAAAAAGGTGGAAAAAACGAGCGGAACGTGGAAAATTTTTCAAATCTTGAGTTCATACATGCAAAACTGCAACTAAATTCAAGCTGGAGAGTCCACAAAAGGGTTCTTTTGTTTAACTAAAAGATTTTTTTGTTTCCAAGATGACGGACGGATCAATGGGTCCGGAAATGGCCAAAAAGTGGCTCAAAATGACAGAAAATGAAGATATTCCAACCTGGGGGTAGGGGGAAGGAGGAAAGGCACTTTTTGACTCTGTAGGGGGCTCTTTTGACTTTTTGACTCTGTTTTTGGCTCACTTTTGTAGCTGTGTAGTGAAATAAAAACTGAAGAAAAATAATGAAACGACTACAATTTGTTGTAATGTGTCAATATTTTTACAGCCTTTTAGCAACTGGTGATTCCCAGCAAAGCTTGGCTTTCGCCTACCGAATGGGAAGATCAACTGTGAATGCAATTTTTAGGGAAACGTGCGAAGCAATATGGGTAGCATTACAACCTGAATATTTAGCTGTCCCGACTGAAAACGAATGGAAATCGATTGCAGATGAGTTTTGGCGCCTGTGGAATTACCCCTTGTGTGTTGGAGCAATTGACGGAAAACACGTTTTAATAAAAGTAGGCATCAAAAATGCAGTATGACCATGCAAGCATGTGTAGGGGGTGCTGACCATACATACACAGCATGGGATATTCTTGGGGGGTGAAAGTTTAGGAAACTTTTGAAAAATCGCCAATTCTGGGGTGGGGGGTGAAAAATTTTTGCGGGGGGGTGAAAAATGATTCAGCGGGGGGGGGGGTGAAATCCCCCAAACCCCCGCCCAAGATCATGTATGGTGCTGACCCCCTCCCCCTCAAGAATTGGGTGAACTCGAGTTATGATGGCTAAAAAACGGCAAGTTTTTGACAAAAAAATGGCAATGTTTTGGTAAAAAATCGATCAAGTTTATGGAAAATCGCAAAAATGACCATTTTTGGGAATTTTACGGAAAAATCTTTAGTCTGACTCCCCCAGAATTTGGTCGCAGTGAACCTATGAATATGACTTTTGTACATTATACACATGCTTAGCATTGATATAAAGATTTCATAAGCAGTTTAGTTTGCAATGCCATGATGTTATCAAAATGGGAGCACGTCATTTTACATCATATGTCTATACCACACCTGGGCGTGGGGGGTTTGGAGGTATGCACCCCCAGAAATCAAAATACCCCCCAGAATTCAATTTTTGAAAATTTTTCTCGTTTTTTTCGCAATTGTCTGATGCCAGTGGATAGTGCTAGATGAGAAACGTCGAAAAATGGTTTTTTACACCATACCACCAACTTTATGGCCATTTTTGACCTTCAAAAAATCTTGCACCCCCAGAATTTTCTTGCTGCCCACGTATGGTCTATACTCATTTTTTTCATTTTACATCATATGTATATACGTCATCATAGTTCTATACTCCACATTTTTTAGGCTCCGAAAAATGCAGGCAGTCAATTTTTCAACTACAAAGGTACACATTCGATTGTCTTGATGGCCGTCGTTGATGCCAATTATTGCTTTACACTGGTTGATATTGGAGCCTATGGCAGTCAGTCGGACGGCGGGATTTTCAGCAAATCGGCTTTTGGCAAGGCGCTGATCAATCGCCAGCTGAATCTTCCAGAGCCTACCTTCTTACCTGGAACGAATACAAAATCGCCTTATGTTTTTGTTGCTGACGAAGCGTTTCCCCTACGCGACACTTTAATGCGCCCGTTTCCTGGACGTGAATTAGATGAGCAGCGACGAATTTATAACTATCGACATTGTCGGGCCAGGCGAATCGTTGAAAATGCCTTCGGAATAATGGCCGCCCGTTGGCGAATTTTTAACCACAGAATTGAAGGTGAGTTTGAAAATTTAAACGTTTGGTTTAAAAACTTGTAAATACTAGAATTTTTGGCGTTATTTGTAATTTGTGAAATTTTCGTCTGTAATTAGGAAAAAAATCACTGGCTGATTTAGGGGGTGGGGGGGGCGGCTGCTTCCCCCCAAAATGAGATAGAAAGGGAAGAAAATAATGTATTTTCCTTCATTTTCAAACATTCTCAAGGCAAAATGGAATCTAAAATTGAAAATTTCGCTTCATAATTAAGTCTTTTTTATGCATCAGCTTGGTTTTGCTTACTTTGCGCACAATTTTTCGGCTATTGCACATGACTTGATAATTTTTCAAATAATTTTGAAGAAAAGTGTTTAATGCCAACAGAATTCCAGCGCTTAATTTGGGCCAAACATTCATTTTTACTACATCTGCACCAAAATCTCATAAATTTTCGAAGTTCCTGAAATTGCTATAGACAAAGTATAAGTTTTAAAAGTCTTTTTGGCATTAAAATTGCCGCAATTCCCAATTTTTTGCGCCCAAAATATCTGACTGAAGTTCCATTTCCAGCTCGATAGTTTGAAAAATGGCTCTCATTCCCAAGTTTCTTGGGCCATCAGTTAAAAAGATAAGACTGCTTTCATGTGCACTTTCAGCTCACTTTACTAGGCGTAAATTTCCAAAATTTTCGGCGCTTCGCGCCAAAAAATTCTGAACCGATTTTGTTCCATACGGTTTTCTGCTTATAACAAGTGGAAAGTAGCGCACACTTTGAAAACATCTGGCGCTACAAGTCAAAAATACGCAGCCATACCTATGCAAATTAACTGAAGAGCATTTTAAACTTTCCAAGTTTTGTTGTAAAAATCACATAAATTTCTAATTTTCCGCCTTCATGTATTTTAATGTTTCATATAAAAATACCGAATTTTCAAAAATCTTTTGTGCTTTATGCAGAAACTACGTGCTTCTTCTATCCATTTTTAATGTGTCCATATGAAAAAGAAGAAAAATTTGTACATTTTGATGCTGTTTAGAAAAATTTTTTTAATTTCTGGTTTCAAAAATAATTGTAAAGTCGCCAAAACATCACAAAAAAGCGTAAAAATGCACTTTTTCTTAAGAAGGGGGGGGGGCGATCGACGTAGAATTTCTTAAGGGAAGAGCCGACTAAAAATACAATACTTTAAGGACATCCCGAAACGGTCGACAAAATAATTAAAGCCGCCGTATGTTTGCACAATTTTTTGAAGAAAACCGACAGTACGAATCCGCCTACAGCTCGTTATTCGCCGCTCTCCATGGTCGATTATGAGGATTCTATTGGAAATACTCAAGAGGGCGAATGGCGTCAAATTGCTGGTGCTAATGTTTTTCGTGATATAACTTTTCATGCACCAAATTATAAAAACGATGCGCGTGAAGTACGAGACAATTTTGTAACATATTTCAATTCAGCGCAAGGTTCCTTGCCGTGGCAGGAAAATGTTATTCGTCGCGGTGAATAATTATTACTTTCTGTTCAAATTTTATATTGTTTACATTGCGTGCATAAATCGAAAGTACTTTACATTTAAGGTGAAGTTCGAAAAAATGTAATGAAGCGTCAAAATAAAGACAACTTGTGTTGATAAGCATAGTGTACTATACTTTGGCTATAATGTTCTTTTTTACAGGATCCATTTACACTTTTCATGTGAGATAGTTAAACTTTTTCATTTAAAATTTGTAAACACGTAAAATCTGTACACCTGACAAAAAATGTCAACTTTTATCAAAAAACTTTTGGTCTGCGATCAATTTACAAAAAAAATACTCAAAAACAAGCACACCTTGCATAAGAACAGAAGTTTAACGCAGACAAAAGCATTTATCAACTGTGATTGTACATACCAATTGTTGAAAAAATATTTCCGACCCCACGTTCACTTGGGGGCGAAAAATTGTTTGCCATAGAAGACGTCGTGAAGTGGCACGGGTTGCTAATATCTTGATGAACGATGTTTTGAACCGGTTCAATTGCACCAAAATTTCTCGTCACTCCTTGCTGAAATTCATTTTCCTGCTCATCTTCAGCGTTGTTCAATATTTGTAGCATTGCTAAGCGGGCTTTTCGTTTTAGTTTTGGTTGCAGTTTAGCAAGTCCAACACCGATAGTTTTTCCTGTAAACACAAAAAGCGAAATTAGTTTAGTGGAAAGTTGTTACAACAGCAAATGTTAAACTTTAGGTCAGTTGAATTTTATTACAGGGTGGCCGTGGGCAGCAAGAAAATTCTGGGGGGTGCAAGATTTTTCGAAGGTCAAAAAATATCCCTAAAAATGGTGGTATGGCAATAAAAACACCATTTTTCGACGTTTCTCATCAAGCACTATCCATTAGCATCAAAAAATTGCGAAAAAACGAAAAAAAAATTTCAAAAATTGAATTCTGGGGGGTATTTTGATTTCTGGGGGTTATTTTGGTTTCTGGGGGTATTTTGGTTTCTGGGGGTGCATACCTCCCCCCAAACCCCCCACGCCCAGGTGTGGTGTCCACTAGTTTCCCAAAATAAAATTCCCGGGTTTCCCGGGTGCCGAAAAAATTCCCGGGCTTTTCCCGGGTTTCCCGGATTCCCGGGTGAGTGGCCACCCTATTTAAAATCGATCAAAAGCTAATTTTTTGACAATTTACATCAATTTACCATCGTTTGAGCACTTTTTCATCTTAGTTTTGATCAACGAAGTCATTTTTTGAACTTTTTGTACAATTTTTTATGAAATCTGGATATTTTTTTAAATTTTAAAAACAAAAATCAATAAATTTTTGGTTCTGATAGACAGAGCTTGCTAAGATATGCTCAAAAACGAAGTTTTAGAGCAATAGCATCAAAATTGATCCCCCAAAAATGAAGTTTTTGGTCGAAAAAATGGTCGACTTTGGTGTGACCCCCCAGAATTTTGATATGGTACATGTATAGTGACAAATGGCAATTTTTGGGCATAATTTCGAGGAAGCCATGAATGGTTAAAATTAAAAACACTCGATTTCTGAATGAAATTCAATTCATTTGTCATGGTCAATTTAACTGCAGGAAAAACAGTAAAAAATTACCGAAAAGCGTGTCTTCGTCGTCCTCCCGTCTATTACCCTTCACGTATTGCAGCACAGCTTCGCCAATTGGATCGGACTTTGGTTTACACCGTTTTCTGATGATCGCGGTTGATGAGGTCGAAAACGATGATGGCGTTTCTGTTTGGGACCGTCCATCGTCCGTAGAGTCGTCCAAATCGTCCTTGTCCTCAGCTTCAATTGACACAGCCGTTGCGTCTTCCTCATCACGTTCAATGACGTTAGTTGACGTCCTAGGAAGCGAAATGTACTCATAAAATCAAAACAAAAGGTTTTAAAACAACATAGCTACAGTGACAAATATGCATAAACGTTTTAAATTTTAAACAGTCATGAAAAATTGGTCAGATTCCAGGTCAAATAGTACAAAATGTTCATCAGCCAAAATTACTTAAATGTACAGTACTTAAATCGTTAAAAATTTGAAGTTAATTGTCGAAAAATTTAGCTTTCAATCGCCTTTTACACATTACCCCCAAAAGTTGGAAATTCTGGTGGGGGTCAACCAGCTTTTGGATGGGTTCAGTTCAGATTCTGGGTGGACCTTTCAGATGGACCTGTCAGACCCCCCTCCAACCCCTTTTCCCAATGAACATGTCTGTACAACATACTGTCTTTCGTTCATTCCAGTTCCAAGAAACGATAAGCTTTCCATCCATGGCCAATCGATGGATTTTTGCTTGCCGCTTCCACTGGCCACCTTCCTGTTGTTAATTTTGAAGTATCGATCACGCAAATTTTTCCAGCGTTTCTTAATGTCTTCAACTGAAAATTAAAGTCTCTAATTAAATAATTTCTCTAATTTTTTGCACGCACAACACGTCATTTTCAGTGTAACATGAATGATTTTGAAGAAAAAACATAAAATTTGAGAAAATTAAAAGGAACTGATCTGTTAAATATATTTCATCAAACAGAGCATAAAATTTTATGTGTGTCAATGTGCAAAAATTTGAACTGCATTAAATCAGTCAAAGATCACAGGTTAGAAGGTGCAAAAATTGCGGCAGCCTAGATGGCAGCAATATTGATTTTTTCTTAAACTTGTGTATGTCATGCAAGTGAATATTCACTGGAAAGCGCTTTTCAGTCACATTCCAAAATGCACTCAAGCATGAAATAATATAAAGTAGGTCAAGAGATATAGCTTAAAACGTCATTTTTTCTAACATGGCTGCCTCCATGTTGAAAATTTGTATTGAGCAAATCCAAAGAACGAGAAATTTCTGCTTAAAAAAATTATTGTACAACAAAGCTTGTTTAAATAGGCAACTATTTTGCTACTGTCGGGCATTCTACCTACAATGTGTGCATAATGGTAGCAGTAGCAAATTTTCGTCATTTTCATGCTACAAAAGTGTAATATGTTAACATTTTTGAAATTTTTTTCACAAAATAGTTGCGCCCTAAGTTTTTCTATCAGAAAAACATTACTTTTTAAAATTGGTTAGATGGATCTTGAGATTTGCTCAAAAAACCTAAAAGGTATGAACCACTCTTTTCAGGTGTCAACAGTTATATACACTTTTCTTATGCACTGCAAGCGGATTACTGTATTCTCAGTACTCAATTTGCATAAATTTAAAAGCTCTTTGAAAACTGATTAGAAAGTGCATTTAATCATCATATATGACTTCTTGGGTCAAGCACAGTAGACTATAAATGGCAAATTTTGCATGTTTTGGTGAAAATGACGTGACAAAACATACCATCATGATTCAACTCTTTAGCCACCGAAATCCAACCGTTTCGAACCTTAATCACGTCCTTGTAACTTCGATCCGCTTTGCACCACAGGCACGGGCGAGTTTGTACTTCATGAATCATATTTTCGATAATATCGTCCTTGCTGTCCATTTTAATATCCTTTTAATCTAATAAATTGTATCTAAATACAAGTAAATATTAAAAATATTAATGAACTTCATTTTCAGGTTCAACACTGCAAAATTTCAATTTAACAACCGTTTATACCTTTTTCACTTATTTTATTGACACAGATTACAGTATTCAATTTTCAGAATTTTTAAATTGCATGCATTTACTATAATTACTAAATGTTGAACCATTATAGAGCGGTGAACAATGCAAGGATGAAATTTATTGATGTTGTAAACAAGCGTAAAACTGCAGTAAAACCACAAAAAAAGGTAAAACATGTGTAAACTGTATACTGATTTCTGTGTCAAGAAAACAATTGAAAAGGAGGAAAATTGTGCACATTACTCATTTCCGGTTTCAGTATCATAAAAACAAGTTTTAAAAGGCATAGAAACACACATTTTGGCACACAGACATCTTAAAAATCGATTATATATTCAATTTTCACGCTTTCACGTATGTATAAACATCAGTACATCATAAAAAAGCTAAAATCAAGCTTTCCCTCATAAATACATGATAAATATAGGCCGCCGCGTCCCACCGCGTGGCAAAAGTTTGAACAGTGTTCAAACTTCAATTTATCTGCCACGCGGCGCCGCGTGGCGCCGCGGGCGAGTGCTGCTATACTTCCACGCGGTGCCGCGCAGTGCCGCGATGGAAGTATAGCAGCACATTTTGTCAACGTGGCGCCGCGCGGCGCCGCGCGGCGGGAAGTATAGCAGGGCCTTAACAAACTGTGTACTATTTGTAGAGCTGAGCACAAAGCAACTGACACTGTTATGATTACTTAGGTCTCCGAGGCTATTCTTCTCTGCTGAGGAGTTTAACAAAACCTTTCATTTCAATACAATTAATGCCTCAGAAACATAATTAATATGCATTATCAACTTTAGTTGGTTCTATCACTTCTTCTTTATTTGTATAACTTAAAGTAAAAAGTGCTCCTAATTCAATTACATGTGAGCATTGAAAATGGCTCATAGATTGTAGAACAATTAGAAGGAAAGTGTAGGCAAATTGAGCAGTTTAGAAAAAAAAAGTGTGCAGAGGTTGGTAAAAAGTGGGCAGCGTTTGGAAAAAAGTGTGCATAGTTTGGAAAAAAGGGTGCAGAGTTTGGAAAAAAAGGTGCAGAGTTTGGAAAAAGTGTGCAGAGTTCGGAAAAAAAGTGCAGAGTTTAGAAAAAAGTGTGCAGAGTTTGGTAAAAAGGTTTGCAGAGTTTAGAAGAAAATGTGCAGAGTTTCGAAAAAAGTGTGCAGAATTTGGAAAAAGTGTGCAGAGTTTACAAGAAAGTAAGCAGAGTTTGGAAAAAAGCATGCAGGGTTCGGAAAAAAGTGTGCAGAGTTCGGAAAAAAGTGTGCAGACTTTGAGAAAATACCTAAAATTTATTAATACATATTTTGGGGGTAATTCAAATGTCATTATCATTCAGCCAACTATAATCTGATAGAGACATGTAGTGTAAGTGGGTGGGCCTGAGTTCAGCACTTTTTAGGGCTAATAGCGACAGACGAGAATGATATGGTGAAAAACTCTTTTTGCTTTGACATAGTTTATTAAATAAATTATACAGGTATATTAGACTTGACAATTTGATGACATAGGCATGTGCCTGAAATAGAAACACAAGAATAAGCATTTAAGGTGGCTTACTTGGGTAGTGTGGCTGTGAAATAATTTTATAGTCAGGTAATTTTCATATAATAGGTATTATTTGCACAGACATTTGCTACATAACTGTCCAGGCTGTTTGTTGGCTATAACATTCATTATTGCAACCCCTCTTACATATAGACATACGTGGGCAGCAAGAAAATTCTAGGGGGGGTCCAAGATTCTTTGAAGGTCAAAAAATGGCCTTAAAAATGGTGATATGGCGATAAAAACACCATTTTTTGACGTTTCTCATCCAGCACTATCCATTGGCATCAAAAAATTGCGAAAAAAACGAAAAAAATTTTCAAAAATTGATTTCTGGGGGGGTCTTTTGATTTCTGGGGGGGTCTTTTGGTTTCTGGGGGGTCCAGACCCCCCCCCAGATTTCCCCACGCCCATGTGTGCATATAGAGAGACATTCCATTTTCAAGGACCAGAGACATAAAGATTACAATACTGTTAGGTAGTCTTAAAGAATATACTGCATACAGTAGACAAAGTCTGTTGAATTTATAAGAGTGCTTGTAAAGTTTGGAACATTTTTTGTAAAGTTTATAACATTTTTGTAAAGTTTTGGACATTTTGTAATATTTGGAACATTTTTGTAAAGTTTGGAACATTTTTTTGTAAAGTTTGGAACACATTTTACACGTTATAATATAAGAAGTTTGTAAAGTTTGGAACATTTTTTGTAAAGTTTCAAACTACTGCATACAGTAGACAAAGTCTGTTGAATTTATAAGAGTGCTTGTAAAGTTTGGAACATTTTTTCAAAGTTTAGAATATTTTTTGTAAAGTTTGGGACATTTTTGTAAAGTTTGGAACATTTTTGTAAAGTTTGGAACATTTTTGTAAAGTTTGGAACAATTTTTTGTAAAGTTTGGAACACATTTTACATGTTATAACATAAGAAGTTTGTAAAGTTTGGATCATTTTTTGTAAAGTTTTGAACATTTTTGTAAAGTTTGGAACATTTTTTGTAAAGTTTGGAACATTTTTGTGAAGTTTGGAACATTTCTTTTAAAGTTTGGAATACTTTTTGTAAAGTTTGGAATTTTTTTTGTAAAGTTTGGAACATTTTTGTAAAGTTTGGGAAATTCAAAACGAAGCTTGTAAAATTTGGAACAAAGCTCTTGAAAGTCAAAAGAAAGTTATATAAATGTTTAAATATCCAAATTCAGCCACAATTAAAGAGGTATATTGCATCCAAAAATCCTTCTTTCTATTGCCTAAGTTAATAAGGCAAGTAAAGCATAATGAGTACACACTGTTAGGCATCTGTACAGAAATTTATATTTGTGAGGCTGCGTTATCTGTCTTATTGGTTAGGTGAAAGCATGATAGTATTGCACTGTGCGCTTAAAATTTTGCTTGTTTATTGATAATGAGATAGTAGCCTAAGCACACTCAAATGTGTCAGAAATACTCATATTGTATACGCAATACTATATAAATTCCACACTTTATTTGGAAAGTGTATGTTAAACTTACTTGTATTGCTACATTAATTGAGCAATTTAGCAGAGAGCATAAGGCTGCATGCTTTTGTCTTTATTGCAAAACTACCATCTCAGTACAGATTTAACTGCAAATCCTAATACTTGAGACCATTAATTTAGAGTTTTTGCCATAGAAAATTTAAGTTATGCAGAAAACTGTAATTTTATTAATCCAGTTTGGCATCTTTTGAACCTTATTTTAACTTCATTCCATAGGTAAAAGCAGAAATGTACAACTTAGTGTCGCTGAAATCATCTAAGAGTGTTGGACCCCAAGGAAGGGGGATCCCCCACCCCTATAGAAAGCTGTGCTTCTCCAGCTGCTAAATGTGATGTTTAAAAGGAAGAGGCAAGCAAAAAATGACTATTTTCTATAATATTGTCTGCTGAAGCTATCGTCATCCAGCCAGGTTGGCCAACTACCAACTTTACAAAAAATGTTCCAAACTTTACAAAAATGTTCAAAACTTTACAAAAAATGATTCAAACTTTACAAACTTCTTATGTTATAACATGTAAAATGTGTTCCAAACTTTACAAAAAATTGTTCCAAACTTTACAAAAATGTTCCAAACTTTACAAAAATGTTCCAAACTTTACAAAAATGTCCCAAACTTTACAAAAAATATTCTAAACTTTAAAAAAATGTTCCAAACTTTACAAGCACTCTTATAAATTCAACAGACTTTGTCTACTGTATGCAGTATATTCTTTAAGATTACCTAACAGTATTGTAATCTGTATGTCTCTGGTCTTTGAAAATGGAATGTCTCCCTATATGTAAGAGGGGTTGCAATAATGAATGTTATAGCCAACAAACAGCCTGGAGAGTTATGTAGCAAATGTGTGTGCAAATAATACCTATTATATGAAAATTAGCTGACTATAAAATTATTTCACAGCCGCACTACCCAAGTAAGCACACCTGGGCGTGGGGGGATTGGGAGGGGGGGTATGCAACCCCCAGAAACCAAAATACCCCCCCAGAAATCAAAATACATCCCCAGAATTCAATTTTTGAAAATTTTTCTCGTCTTTTTCGCAATTTTTTGATGCCAATGGATCAAAACGTCAAAAAATAGTGTTTTTATTGCCATACCACCATTTTTAAGGCCATTTTTCGACCTTCAAAAAAATCTTGCACCCCCAGAATTTTCTTGCAGCCCACGTATGCAAGTAAGCCACCCTAAATGCTTATTCTTGTGCTTCTATTTCAGGCACATGCCTATGTCATCAAATTGTCAAGTCTAATATACATGTATAATTTATTTAATAAACTATGTCAAAGCAAAAAGTGTTTTTGACCATATCATCTTTGTCTGTCGCTATTAGCCCTAAAAAGTGCTGAACTCAGGCCCACCCACTTACACTTTATGTCTCTATCATATTATAGTTGGCTGAATGATAATGACGTTTGAATTACCCCCAAAATATGTATTAATAATTTTTAGGTATTTTCTCAAACTCTGCACACTTTTTTCCGAACTCTGCACACTTTTTTCCGAACCCTGCATGCTTTTTTCCAAACTCTGCACACTTTTTTCTAAACTCTGCAAACTTTTTCCAAACTCTGCACACTTTTTTCGAAACTCTGCACTCTTTTTTCGAAACTGCATACTTTTTCCAAACTCTACACACTTTTTTCGAAACTCTGCACACTTTTTTTGAAACTCTGCCCACTTTTTCCCAAACTCAGCACACTTTTTTCGAAACTCTGCACACTTCCTATGTTATAGCGTGTGAAAAATGTTCCAAACTCTGCACACTTTCTTCTTAACTCTGCAAACTTTTTACCAAACTCTGCACACTCTTTTTTGAACTGCACATTTTTTTCTAAACTCTGCACACTTTTTTCCGAACTCTGCACACTTTTTTCCAAACTCTGCACACTTTTTCCAAAACTCTGCACCCTTTTTTCCGAACTCTGCACACTTTTTTCCAAACGCTGCCCACTTTTTACCAACCTCTGCACACTTTTTTCTAAACTGCTCAATTTTCCTACACTTTCCTTCTAATTGTTCTACAATCTATGAGCCATTTTCAATGCTCACATGTAATTGAATTAAGTGCACTTTTTACTTTAAGTTATACAAATAGTGAAGAAGTGATAGAGCCAACTAAAGTTGATAATACATGTTAATTATGTTTCAGAGGCATTAATTGTATTGAAATGAAAGGTTTGTTAAACTCCTCAGCACAGAAGAATAGCCTCAGAGACCTAACTAATCACACCTGGGCGTGGGGGATGGGGTTTGGGAGGGTATGCACCCCCAGAAACCAAAATACCCCCCCAGAAATCAAAATACCCCCCTCCCAGAATTCAATTTTTAAAATTTTTTTCGTTTTTTTCGCAATTTTTTGATGCCAATGGATAGTGCTTGATGAGAAACATCAAAAAATGGTGTTTTTATCGTCATACCACCATTTTTAAGGCCATTGTTTGACCTTCAAAAAATTTTGCACCCCCTCCCAGAATTTCCTTGCTGCCTACGTATGTAACTAATCATAGTATTGTCAGTTGCTTTGCGCTCAGCTCTACAAATAGTACACAATTTGTTAAAGGTGTATGACCTGTATGTTGAATTCTAAATCAATTTGAGCTATTCTTCCTCATGTATTCACTTTTACAGTATATAAGTTAATGCTGATCTCCTTTGCAAGACACATGCAGAACCTACCATTGAGCTATTTGAGCCAAAAACAGTGTATTTTGACGTAAAAATTGCTAAAACCAGTAAAATTACTAGATTTTCTCGACCATGACCCACAAACAATCAACAAATTTTCAGCTAAATTAGTTCACGAACTTACATCATGTGAGGTGCATCTTTTACAACACATGCTTGTTTAAATCTAAATCCTAGATTTTGGCTCACTTGGTTCATCATTTGCAATGGCAGAGGGTACACACAAAATGCATAAGCGTGTTGATGTGTTGCAAGAGCGGTACGCTGTTTCAAGACATTTAAGCAAGGACCAGGTAGTCAAAAAGATCAGTTTGTGTTGAAGGACCGGGAAGTCAAACCTATATATACACACTCCTTTCATGCTTAGGCCCAATCTACTCCCTAGCTTAGCTAGGCTTACTCGAATTTGCTTTACAAGATTCACTTACTCTACATCATACGTGGGCAGCAAGAAAATTCTGGGGGTGCAAGATTTTTTTGAAGGTCAAAAAATGGCTTTAAAAATAGTGGTATGGCAATAAAAACACCATTTTTTGACGTTTCTCATCAAGCACTATCCATTGGCATCAAAAAATTGCGAAAAAAGACAAAAAAATTTTCAAAAGTTGAATTCTGGGGGGGGTATGTTTGATTTCTGGGGGGGTATTTGGTTTCTGGGGGTGCATACCCCCAAACCCCCCCACGCCCAGGTGTGCTCTACACTCAAGACTTAATTGCATAATCTGCCATGTGAACATAAAGGGACAGCAAGCCATACACTGCTTGATAAATTTCTACAATGCGTAGGCTTGTTTTATACCTTGGCTTACCTCAGCTTAGTTTACACTCACATCCAGTCCTTGGCTTAGTTTTGTCTTACTTTGGCACATTTTAGATATATTTAAAACTGAGTGGCAGGGGTAGCAAGTGTAAAGTGTAAAGCGGCGTAAAATCTAAAGGAGCCCTGGTGGCGCTTGTGGACCTTGGTGGTGCTTGTGGACCTTGGTGGCGCTTGTGGACTCCTACAGGGACTGCTACCCCCAACACACAAACGCACACATACACACGCACTGCCAAATTGTTGTTACCCCTTCCCTGCTAGGCTTACTGACAGGTTTTGGCATATTATAATTGATTAATAGTTATAAAAAATAAATCTCCATAGGGAACTTTACATCAACCCCTTTGTCATTATCATCTGAAATCAATGTAATTGGCGTACTGTAGGTTGCACGCTAAAATTTTGTACATAGCTCAGCTACAATTTATATATCTTACCCTGAAAATTTGAGCCCGATCTGATCATAGGTTCTTGAGTTATAACTATATCTGAATGAGTGCAAACCAAAATTGGCATACTGTACATTACATGCTCATATCAATAGATAACACATGCAACATAGGCTCACCCTATCCTGAAAATGTGAGCTAAATGCGCCCTATAGTTCTTGAAATATAGTACTATTTGAGAAAGTGTAAAATAATTTGGTATACTGTAGACTGCGCGCTGAATTTCTGTACATAGCATGCCTTGCCTATATATACATCATATCCCAAAAATTTCAGCACAATCTGATCATTGGTTCTTGAAATATAGTGCTATATGAGAAAGTGTAAAGTAAATAAATATACTGTAGACTGTGCGCTGAAATTCTGTACATAGCATGCCTTGCCTATATACATCATATCCTGAAAATTTTAACAAAATCTTGCTTGTGGTTCTTAAGTTACGCAAAAATGTAATCTTATGCTTGTATACTGTAGGTTCATGGTACATATTGTATACATAACATGCCTGGTATACGTTCATCCTACCTTAAAAATTTGAGTTCAATCCGACTGTTGGCTCTTGAGTATTAGCTCTTTCAATTTTCCCCCAGGGAAATTTAATGGATGGAAATTTAACCTTCCCCTGGCCCTAGACTGGACGCGCCTCTCCCTGGGCAGGCCCCCAACCTCAACCACAACTCTGGGCAGGTTCGGGCAGGCCCTACCCAGCCATTTGCTCCCTAGCACTACCTCAATTTTGGTCCAGGGAGCAGATCTGCCCACCTTTCATCATTGTATGCTGTAACACTGGGGCCAGACTCATAAGCCAACCCCTATCCTTAACCATTGCCTATCTTATAACATTGGGGCCAGACTCATAAGCCGACCCCTTGCCATAACACTGTACATGCTATAACACTGGGGCCAGCCTATGGCTGGAACCAGCCTCCTATCCCTAACCATTGCCTATTCTTTACCATTGCCTATCCTTAACCATTGCCTATCCCTAACCATTGGTGCCAGACTCATAAGCCAACCCCTATGCTATAACACTGTGCATGCTATAACACTGGGGCCAGCCTATGGCTGGAACCGGCCTCCTATCCTTAACTATTGCCTATTCTTTACCATTGCCTATCCTCAGCCATTGCCTATCCTTAACCATTGGTGCCAGGGAGCTACGTATAACTACTATAAACTTATTTTTGAGGTTCAAATCAAACGGGAATGTTGCGGTTCCTAATTTGTGTAGCACAATGAAATTTGAAAACAAGACCAATGAGCTCTAAGCTGATCAGTCATCATAAATGATTAAATAATATTTTGACCAATTTTGGGATTGAGAACAGAATATTGAATTTTTGAATGAAATAAATAATCACACGGAATTTACCTATTCCTCCCCACGAAAACTCAGAAATCCTTGATGCTCCTAACTAAGTGACTTCACCCTCAATATACTACACCCCTGGGTGGGTTTTATCTTTTATTTTGACTATATACACACGGCCTTGAGCTGGTAAAGAGAAAACAATATTCACTAACAAATAAAATGTGCAAGACAATAAAATTGTCAAAACGCCAACTAGACTAATATCCCATCAGGAGGTTGATACAGTAAAATGTAAGTTTAGGTTAAACTAACATTAATAAAGAATACTCTCAAATTGAGTCTTTACAATAATACAATAAACGGTGACAGGTAAAACAATTACTATTAGCATATGCTTAATTCTATTTTACCGGACAAGTATCTTATTGATTTTTATAATGAAAATTAGGGAATAGATGAGAAACTGAAGGTCATAGCCACAAGTACACACATTGCAACAATGGCTACTTGTGTTTGGCTATGTTAACCAATACAGTACCAAGCTGTTTTTGCCATGGCCTATGCGAACTGCTAAAACAAGTTTGCCATGTGTAACTCTCACAGTTACACTCCCCCACATTTCGGAAAAAAATTTGAAACAATGTAGCAAATTTTTTTCAGGGGCTACGATCAACAACATTTGGCGTGCACAATGCCTCATCATGAGCAAACGCAAAAACGAAAATAAAAGTAACAATAATAATAATGATAACACAAATGCAGGGCACCATTTGCACTCAAGCAACACTCTCAATGAAGCTAATTCTTGCTTCAGCTCATCAACTTGCTTGAGCAACTCTTCCTTTCTTTTACCACGAAGTTCTTGCGCCCGAAGTCATACCTTTTTGAATGCAACTTTGGTTCTGGGTAAGGAAATTTTTTGAGTAGAAAAAATTTTTAGATTGGGTGTAAAAACACCTTGTCCGTTAAAAGAATTAGGGATATGTTAATAGTAATACCATTATTTGAGCAAAAATTTAAGACATGAGATTATGAGGCAAAATATGCGTGAGCAAAGAAGTAAAGACATGGACAAATTTAAAATACAAGGTAAATTTAAAACAAGGAATGTTATTATGTGATAATGACAAGAAAATAAGCACCAAAAATCAAGAAATTACAGTAATATTTGGATGCAAAAAATGTCAAACAACAAGAAAAATAACGTAATGCAAAAAAGTCCTGAAATCTACATCAGGAAAAAAATGAGAAAACAAAGAAGCTGCTGGTCGAGTCAACGGCTGTCACAGAGTCTATAATTTCGAACTTCAAAGTTCAATAACGTTCCCAATAATTGGGTTTTGAGCCACAGGATTTGCGCAACAACTTTGGGAAATATTTGTGATCCGAATCCGTCTCACGGCACATATTCAAATGCTCCCTTTCACAATATGGTGAAGCATTACGTCCACATAAATGTTGACGTAAACTACAATGTGGATCGACAGGTCCATTGTCATCCTCGTCTTTGTCATTGTCAGCATCCGTGTAACAACGCGGTGTTGGCGGAACTAGCATCAAATTTGGTTCCGGATTGAATCCATAAGACTGTTTGCGAGATGTATCATGCGAACGCTCCTTGGGCTGAGTAGTTGGCCACAGTTGGGGCAATAAAGGCTCTCATTGAGGTGGTGGTTGCAAATAGACCTTGTTGGCTTGGTGGCTCTGGTGTGATGGTGGATAATACAATTGATCCTGTTGTTGTCATTGGCGTGATTGCGATCGACCCTGGTTAGTTCCGCGGTTTGAGTGTGATTGTTGACAATATTTGTGAGGCTGCTGCTGTTGCGAGCGCAAAAGCATATGGTTTTATTTGTGCTTTTGATTGTGCCTGTGATTGTGAATGCAACTGCAATTAAATGTGCAATTGCCGGGACGACTGCGGATCTTGCCACCTAGCTCCTCTGTGGCTAGCACTAGCTTGCAATTTTGCGTGAACTTCTGAGCGAACAAGCCTTTTTACGTGTTCTTTTTCCAGATTTTTCAAACAACGCATTGCGCGGTCAGATTTTGTATCATAAAACTTGTTTACTTGCCAACAATGTTTGTCTTCTGGCATTTGACAAATGCCTGAGGCAACAGTGAGCAAACCGGCGCAATGCAAGTGCCACTCGCCGCGGAAGTTCAGGAACGAGAGCTTCTCTTATGTGCTGTTCAATAACCATGCGTGCTTTTCACATTTTGATTTGTGCCGGTACGGACAGATCGACTTCCTGCCTTTCAAGGTTCACCTTAGACCCGCGCAAATCTTGCATAGAGGCCTCGTCATCTATCATTGCAGATTTTTTCTAATTCCGTTGGCAATCTGTGTTTCAGGTAGAAAGCCAACTTTTGGCAATTTTTGAATCAATCAAATTGCACCGGAACAGCAAATGGCAGATTGTGCATGACCCCCAGGCTGGCCACGCATACATGAACTTGGCAGGTTTGGGGAAGGCGGTTTCACCCACAGCAGAAACATTTTCAGCCCCCCTAAAAAATTTTTTACCCCCCCCCCCCCCAAATTTGCACTTTTTTGCAACAACCTTCAAAAGTGTCTTCTTTTGAGCGTTGTTAGTAGTCTTTAGCCTCAAAATCGATAATTTTTGGGATTGGCCTTTTTTGACTATATTTTCTTCATTGCTGTCCAATTTTTTGAAATTTTTTTTCAATTTTTATCATCCAGAAAGAAAAACTTGTGAGAAATGTCAAAAAACAGCTGTTTTAATGTGTACCCTTTGTAATTATTTCCATTTGATAAATTTTAACATGTCTTTATGACTAATATGTCCTATTTCCTTTGTTTTGTTTTAGATTAAGCAGAGCCTGCCATGTAGTCGAGAATTCTTTTGGAATACTCGCAGCATGATGGAGGATTTTGCATTGGCCAATTATTGCGTCAGAAAGCACTATCGATTCTATAGTAAAAGCAGTCGTGTGCCTGCACAACTTTTTAATGTTGATCAATCTTATGTCAACCAACAAATGGCTCATAGACAGTTTGAAGAAGGTGACTGGAGACTAGAGCTTGAAGATGACAGTCCTCTTTTTGTTCAATACAAAATCTGGGTGGTAATCATTCCGGGATGCATGCTCAAGAGATCAGGGATGATTTTAAGCAATATCTTACATCTGCATTGGGATCTGTTTCTTGGCAAGTGCCCTACGTTTGCCGTGGTTCAAAATTTCAAAGTAAGAAGTAATTTGTTATTATTCATTCAGTTTGTGTGGCACTTACATGGCCGTTTGATATATTTCAGCTCAAAAATAAATGTTGCAATAATCTATGTGCACATTAAGAAATAGCTGTCAGAATATCGTAATTTAAACTTTAATATTAATTTTAATTACCCAAAAATTTCTCATTGTCAGAGGACAAGCGGTGTCTTGATGGGGAACCCTCCAGTCCTCTTCACCACTCCAGTTAGTAGTTGCTAATTAATATCTATTTTGCCTAATAAATCATCTTGATTCTAATTTTAATGTGTTGAGTAGTGACCTAGTGATTTACACATAAGAAGATCATTATTTTTTTCAGTTTCAATTTGAGAGGAAAATCGCTTTTAAAGACGGCTTTTATAATACATACCAAATTTAGGATAGTTAGAATTATGTACATAGATATTGTTAAGGAGTCACCTTTACAAGCTATGTTTAATGTCATCAATGTGAGTTCAGCATATTCCTCTGCTAATTCAAACTTTAGAATTAAATCTATTTCCAGTGTAATTTTATCCCTGTATTTGTGTATTTGTCCAAATATTAGCCACTGGGTTATCAAAGAGCTGCTTTGTGGTATCATAGAATCACCTTCCTGTTCAGCATTTTTGACCACTTGCATAATCCTTATCTTAGTGCTTGCTCGCTTGCTCGGATTTTTGTCGGTAAATGTTGCAGAGCTTTCCCAATGCTCTGGCCAAACAATTCTTCTTCAGACAGCAACTTCTGTGTGAAGGAATGGAATGAGTTTTCTCCACTACAGATTAAAGAAAAAGTAATACGGGTTTTTCTCTTTGAACTTTAAAGTGCTGCGCATATATATATATATATATATATATATATATATATATATATATATATATATATATATATACAACACTTTGTTGAAATAGCTGAACATTCTTTTGCCATGTAGCACCCAATCCAGTAGGCTGCACTAAAGTCATTTTCTTCTCTCTACTAAAATATGTTTGTAACGTGTCCCATCACTGCTTGCAAATTTTCTTTGAAAAACTGAGGGATTTAAGAAAAATCAAATAAGTTAGCTTACAAACACGTGTCCTGACTTCATGTACAATCATCAGAAGTAGGTACCTAGGCACTAAAGTATAGTCTGTTTCATTTAGCTTTGAGGTTTTTGGGAAAATTTAAAGTGATTACAAAAGTGGTTCAAACTAATGTGGTAAATATGATATTCTACAGTATAACATGTCAGAGAAGGTGTGGAGCATTAAAAGCAAAACATGCAAATTACTGATAACAAATGAAAACATGACATGAATTGTAATGCATCGCCCTTCAGAAACAATTCAGTAACAATATAGAAACAATAAAAGACGGGTCTTGTTATGGTGTGGTGGAGATGGGTCAGGCCAGGGGATGGTGCAGGTGGTGGGCGGGTTCAACCCTGCAAACAGGTTGAAAAATTTTTCAACATGTAAATTTTGTTTTAAAGATTTTTTATTGTTTTTTGATCATAATTCTACAGATACTTTTTTGGCGCTTGCTTCACGTTTGAAAAGAAACGTTTCATTTTGTATTATTTGTCCCATGCACTTAAACTTGTGCACAATTTTAATTTCCATATTAAAACAGGGTTTTGACTTTTGGTGCTTTGGAAGTCAGCACATACGAAACAAAACTCCTTGTCTCTCTATTTACAAACAAATCTTAGGTATTAGAAAAAAACTTGCACAAAAAAATCGTTCTAATGTACAAATGGACCATGTATAAAAAAAACATGATACCTATGTACAATGTGGAGTGCACCAATTACATACATATAACCAGCTATTATATACTTACATTACATGCAATTTTTTTGATAACTGTTTGCTCCAAGCAGATTCGTTTAAAACTGGCTTTCAACGCGTGATGCCAACTAATCCTACCTCCTTTTCGCAACACAAAAACGGTCTATAAAGAAGAAAGAACATTTATTGCACAGCAAATGGAATGTAAAAACAGTACAAATGCAATAGCAATGCACAATGTCAAAAACAATTCAAGAAATACCGAAGCAAAGACATAAAACAATGCATGTGAATCTAAATAAAACATGGTAAAAAATACAATTGTGCAAATTACTAATAGAATAAAAAAAGGCTGTGAAAGGACTACAAGGGCTTTTGGGGGCATTTACTTGTAATCTAACATGTTTACTTTAATAATTAAAGTAACCTAGTTATAAATTCAAAATAGAACAATATTTATTTTTAACTGTTTTAGAACATTAAATAATATACCACAGGTTTTTGCAGGTTCGGGTTGGGTGGGTTGGCTTCATACATGTAACTGGTGTTTTGTCCAGGGGGTAAATGCTGTTTTTGGAGGGTCACTGGAGATTGGCGGACGCCAGGGAGGTCCGGTGAATTTTTTCCGACTGGGGGGGTTAAAATTTTTTTTAGTGTAGGTACACAAAAAGGCTATATACGCTTAAGAAGGAATGAGGGCGTGAAGCGCTCAAGCTGGCTGGAGGGACCTGGCGTGGTGCACTCAAACGCCCCTCAGTGGGGCCCGGAGAAGAGCCCCGGAAAATTTAGCATTTTAGAGCTTTTTAGAACAAACTTGTAAATTTAAAAATTGCCTAAAATAATGTTAAAAGTATGTTGGGACATGCAGATTTTGGCTAATTGAGACTTTATGTCAATTCGGGTAATATGTTCTCCAAGTATTAAGCTGACCGTCAATGTGGGTAATACGTTCTCCAAGTATTAACCTGACCCTCAAATTGTTTAAAAAATTTGTTCCAAGGCGTGCTGATAATTTTTCATGATGCTGTGATCATTTTTCACTGAGATATGAAGGTTTGAAAATGTGGTATTTTCGTGAAATCTCATTCTTTTTCACCTTTGGCTTAGGCTGTCACTGTGGTCAAAAAAGAAACTAGAACTTTTGCTCAATTTGAAATTTTTGGCGAATATGGGAACGTAATGAATTTTTGCAAAAACCACTGAAATTGATAGATCTCAATGAACTGAGTCAAACAAGAAAAATTAGCTTTGGGTCGAAATTTTTGGAGGAGTTACAAGCATTTTAAAATTCAATTTTTTAAAGGAGACCAAAGGAAAAAGAATTTTTTTCAAAAAAAAAATTTTTTTTCGAGAAAAATTTTTTTTCAAAAATTTGTTAAACTGTCCAGTTATTTCTGTGTGTCAAAAAGCAACTATTTTTTGCATTTTTGGTAGTGGAGTAAGGCTCGCTCCGCTCGCCTGCCTCCACTACCAAAAATGCAAAAATTGAGCAAAAATTCTAGTTGCTTTTTTGACCACAGTGACTAAGCCTATCGCCAAAGATGAAAAAGAATAAGAGGATCGATTATTACTGTAGTTTTTCCAGTTTTTCTCTCATCTTTTCCATTTTTTGCCTTTGGTCCCCCCTTTGAAAAATCAAATCTTAAAATTGGTGTAACTCCTTCAAAAAGTTTGACCCAAAGCCGATTTTTTTTGTTCAACTCAGCTCTTTGAGTTCTATCAATTTCAATGGTTTTTGCAAAAATTTGTTTGGTCCCCATATTCGCCAATCTAGCCCTCAATGGTTTTTGCATTTTTGGTAGTGGGGCAGGCAAGCGGAGCAATAACTGGACAGTTTAACAAAAAAAATTTTTATTATCTTTTTTTGGATTAAAAGTCATTTCCGCACCTTTTCTTCTGCTTTTAATCATGTTTAGCGGTGTTTGGAACCCAAATCTTGAGAATTTTGGGAAAAATGGAAAATCCCAATTGTAAAATTCCCAGATTTTTGATAATTTGTGCAAAGCACTGAAAATTTTTGGGCTTTTGAAAACTAGAGCATGACTGGAATTGTTAAAATGTACCTTTGTAAACTATACAAATGGAAAATATGCTTTAAAATTAAATTGGGGCAAAAAGCGAAATTTAGCAAATTGCTCAAATTTTTCTTTGTGAGTTTTTTGCCCAATTTTTTCTTTGTGCTAAGTCTAAGCCCAAATTATTCAGAAATTCGTAATTAGCGCATCACAATTTAGCATAATCGGTCAAAAAATATTTAAAAATCTTTTTGAAATTCCGTATCACCTAAAGCGCACAAGTGCCCAAAACTTTGTGGCGTTTTTTCAATAGGTTTCTTTTAATTTAAAAAATTCTGATGCATTAAGGAACTGTCATTAGCGAGTAGGCTTTTGTTAGTAGAAAGGCCAGGTTAGACTATTTCAAATGGTGTTAAAAATCTGAAAAATAATGCTGACTAATGAAACAAAGACATTCCACTCCGCTCTATCAATAATTTTGTGCGCTGTTGTATCACACTAAATATATGGTATTTAACAAGGCAAAGAAAGAACATCATTGACTTTAAAGTTTGAAGCGATCACAGAGCGCAAAGGAATCAAAGACTTAAAATAAATGATTAAATTGGGTGCATTGCGTCGCGTAGCGCCAAAGTTTTTAATTTTGACCCAAAAAAAGGACCAATTTCATTCATTTTCAGACCCCACTGGCCTAATTTTATTTCCTTAAATGTGGACATTGGCCATTTTTTTACCTCATTTGAGAAAAAAATATCTCATGTCCGCCTATTTGAGGGAAAAAACACTGGCTGGACTAGAGGAAGGACACTGAACGCACCGCCGCACCGCCCTAACCTGAATGTTATACTTAAAATACTACAGTAAACGTATCTACAACCATAACAGTTTAGAAGTACACTCTTGAGTATTAACGTAACGTTGCCTCCTTAATCCACTGAAAGAACTTGAAACATTTGCCTGTCGCTACAGGGCTTTTTTTGTAGTGATCCTACGTGGAATGGTAGGTACCCATACTGTGAAATGACAACCTACTAGTTTTTCAAATGCAACATAATAATTACCTACAATATATGTAAAGCCGAGCGGCTCACCCTAGTAGATGTCCCTAAGCACTACCAAGATAATATACGACCACCTCATACATATACAATATAGGTTACCTATGTAATAATAAATTTTGATTGTTAGAGGGCAGCTATGTACACCTGCAACACATATATAGGTACCTATACCTACCTATGTGATTACATATGTAGAACATAGAATTTTCCAACCTGTTTGACTTCCCACCAGACACCTAACCCACATAAAAAAATAAAATCCTAGCTACATCCTCGGGTCAGTCAAATAGAAAAAGATTAAAAATAAGGGCAAAAAATTTTCATTCGAAAAAGCCAAAAAATATTGGAGACTTGAAAATTAAATTCAAAGTATAAATCTCAAAAAGCTGTTGAAAACGCAGTTAAAAAATTTTTACATGCAAACTTTCCATTGTTCACAATTTCTAATTTTTGAGCTAAACTTCTAATTTTTAATGTCAGTCAAAAAAGTGTAGTAGAATCTGAAAATTTTGATCCGGAAAGTAAAAAAATCAAAATTGAGTGTATGTAGTACATACAATGCTCGAAAATTGGATAAATTACAATGCTCAAAAATCGGATAAATAACTAACAATCAAAATTCAATAATTTTTATAAATTTGAAAATTTTTGTATCAAATGTTTGGGTTTACTTTAATTCTGGTTTCATTCTGCTGTATTTAAGTAGGCGGAAATGGGAACTCAATTATTGCTCAAACTCATTTTTTTCTACACAAAAACCAACTGAAGACAAAAAATATTACAAAATAAAATATTGTTTCAGAATGTTTGTCGCAATGTTTTTAGACGTCGTGATGTTCGAATTTTGCATTTAAGTGATTCCAATCCACAAGTTTACTATTTTTGCTCTTTGTTTTTGTCATTTTTGGTAATGATAATTGGAAAATTATTTTTCCTATTGTTGAAGGGATGATAATTTTCTTATTATTGACGAGAATGAGATGGGAAATGTTTTTGAGACAATTTTCTAATGCTGGGTAGGTCTTCTACAAATAGATCGCTTCAGGGCCGTTATACTAGCCCCAGGCCAATACGAACACCCGCCATATTCAGCTCAAACCCTGCACATCATCTGAACCGCCTAAGGTAGGAACTGTGCAAACCTGTTTACACAGGGGGAAAAACTCTTTAAAAAGCTAGCGTTTTAGTGTTTTAAAAGTTGCCAAACATGACACAAAAACAAAGAGTAAAATGATGCTCTTGTGGTCTGGGCTAAATACATAAAATTCGACAAAAGCTGCTAAATGCCTAGAATAGAAAGCCACTTGGGCATAAAAAAATTGCGACATTGGCAATATACAAGATGTTTTTTTCTGAAACAAAGTTCAGTTCTGCAATGTTTTTGCCTTTTAGTCAGTTTTTTGGAGTAGAAAAATGAGTTTGTTCAAAATACAACAGAACAAAAATATATACATAAATTGACCATTTTAGGAGAGACAATCCACTTTAATTTTTTCCTCCATTCATAACGAATACAAATATTTTTATTTGTTATGAATGGAGATTTTTAGCTCATTCTGCAGTTCCAACCGTGCTGTTTCTTCAACTCCATGGCATAAAAACCTAATTCTCAACAGAAAAAAACGCTGTCTCTGATTGTGCCGATTTCCGATTGTCCCGATTCTTTGGTAATCTCATCCTACACATTGTAAATTATCCCATTTATTCTCCATTTCTTCGGACCATCCCTGTTCTCTGATGGTATCTTTTCCTTGAACATACCATTTGTCCGGACTAATGCAAATAACAGTAAAATAGATTATGGTCCCATGTTTGAAGGAAAATTCTTTGGCAGCACGAGCCTTGACAAAAATATGCAAAAATGTTGTGTTGCCCACTAAAATTTTTTAACAAGGCATGCAATGCACTGCACGTAAATCAAATTTTTGAGTTTGTGACTCAAACGGCTGATTGGTCAAGCAAAACTGCTTGGAAAAAGCAAAAAACGGCTCTTTTGAAGTAAAAAAATTATTTCCGTTAAATTTGTTCCAAAAAATTATTGAGGAGAACAATTCAGTGCGAGGAGAACCGCCAATGTTATCAATATTCCTAAAATGTACGCCACAGAAAAAAAAGGTTAAGTTTAAAAATATTAAATGAATTTTTATCAACTTAAAGATAATTTTAATATTATTTCACTAAAAAAATTGAAAAACTCATTTTTATTTACCATTATCATTTCGTCAACAATAATGATATTTATTTCGTTAACATTAACGATTTACCAATGCTACCCAGCCTTCAAAACACCAAGTTCGCTAAGTATACACATAATGTAGGTCACACTCATAAACTGCCCTATCCATTCGCGCATGTGTCTAAAAATAGCTTTCAACAGTCTCGATTTTCGTTTTTTGTTTTGCATTTCAAAATTAGAAAATAGAGAAATAAACACAACGCGTGCGTTTATCGTGATACCAATATATTGCTCTGAGGTATTAATGCAACAGTGGATTTTCTATTTTCTGTCATTAAAAGTATTGGCCAAATAGGATGCACTATCGGTACACGCACACTCAAAGGCATCACTGAGTGTACCACAAAGCGCCTGATGATAATTTGTTCTATCAACGGAGAGCGGGGTAATGATTTCTCTAGACTGTTTGGATCAGATGCTTTTTCCAGCAGTATAATCCAAATGGGCTTATTAGCTGACCTTCTGGGTCAGAGCAATGAGCGGGTTTGTCCTGAATTAGCTAATCCATTGTCAGATTGTACAGCATTAGATACACAACTATCACAAAGTAGTTATGATTCAGCATAACAAGCTGCCTTAGAGGCTTCATTTACTATGAAAATTTGTGGAAACCAGACGCCTTGTTTCATTTTGAGCAGCTCCATGTAGAAAGATAAGTTTAAAAATTGCCTCTTTTGATGTGTTATCCAAGTCAGGGTAAGCAATTTGTGTCATTTTTCTCAAATTTTCAAGAAACACAGAAACATTTTTGCCTACTTCTTGTTTTTATTGTACTGAAATTGTTGAAAAACATTGACATCTTGGCAATCAGGAAAATGTTCCTGTACTTTTTTGGTAAAATTATCAAAAGTACTAGGTGTCTCAGTGCACATTCTTTCACAAAAATCTGCTAATGCTGCGCCTGATAAATCACTTTGTAAATAAGCAGTTTTGTAATCATTGTCTCCATTAATACCTTGCCATTTTATAAGTTGATTAAATTTTTTAATCCAATTACTGAAACAGTAGCTGAAATCTCCACTAATAATGGAAAGAGGGCATAAATTAGATAGGGGATTGAGTGGAAAAAAATTCCGTCTCCTTTTATTGAGAGCAGCATTTAGTGGCTGCAAGTTTTCGATTTTAACATCTAAATTTTTGAGCTTTTGAGTCAATGGCTCCATTACAGTACAAAGAGAATTTTTGGTTGGGCATTATTTGTGGTTCATTCAGGCTTAAGGCAATTTTGCTTTGCTCATAGCTTTTTGAAACTGTTCACTTACACTAAATTTATGGGGCTTTCCTGGGTTCAGACTGAAAGGATGAAATCTAAGAGGTATGGAACTTTGGCGTTCCAGTACAAAAAATAATTAGAAATTGCAAGATTTATATCTCAGAAAAATTAATCGCTCAACCTAAGCCCAGGGAAGGAAAACAGGAGGAGAAAAAAGCAATAATAAAAAATAATAAATCTGTGTATGCACACAGAAAAAGAGGTAATGTTAAATGGCAATATTTAGGTAAAATGCTCGTTTCTCATACAGACAAAAAAATGGAATTTGCAACCAAAATGGCACTTGAATTATTGGAGAATTCCTTTATTTCATAGAAACTTTCCATGGCAAGTTCGAGTCAATTTACAATAGAAAATTTTCACAGCAGTCTCGCCATGTAACGCAAGGATAATGCTAGTTTAGATGGGTATTTATTACTAGGTAGTCCTTTTAGTCATACTGCAATAACTATTTATTGAGGTAATAATAATCAAAAACGATAAAGCCAAAACACAAATTACACTTGAGTACACAAGAACCCAAAAAGTTAAACTATTACATAAAGGCATTCAGTATTTATACAATTCCTTAATGCCTTAAAATACACAACTTCTGCAAATAGTTCGTTAAAATAATTTGGAAAAAAAGTGCAGAGTTTGAAAAATGAGTGCAGAGTTCGGAAAAAATGTGCACATTTTGAAAAGTGCAGAGCTTGGAAAAGAGTGTGCAGAGTTTGGAAAGAAGTGTGAGCATGCAGAGCTTTAAAAAAGTATGCAGAATTAGGAAAAAATTCAGTTTTAAAAAAAGTGTGCAGAGTTTGAAACATTTTTTACACGTCATAACATAGGAAATGTGCAGGGTTTGGAAAAAATGTACAGAGTTTGGAAAAAGCGTGCAGAGTTTGGAAAAAGTATGCAGAGCTTTAAAAAAGGAGAAGAATTTGATAAAAAGTGTGCAGAGCTTGAAAAAAGTGTGCAATTTGAAAAAAGTGTGCAGTGTTCAGAAAAGAATGTGCACAGTTTAGAAAAAGTGTGCAGAGCTTGGAAAAAGTGTGCAGAGTTTGGAAAATTAGTGCAGAGCTCTAAAAAAGTGAGAAGAATTTTGAAAAAAGTGTGCAGAAATTGAAAAAAGTGTGCAGAGTTTGGGAAAAAGTGTAGTGTGCAGAGATTTAAAATAGTGTGCAGAATTTAAAAGAAGTACAGAGTTTTAAAAAAGTGTGAAGAGTTTGAAACATTTTTTACACATAATAGCATAGGAAATGTGCAGGCTTTGGAAAAATGTACAGAGTGTGGAAAAAAGTGAGCAGAATTTGGAAATAAATGTGCAGTTTGGTAAAAGTGTGCAGAGCTTTAAAAAAGAAGAATTTCGGAAAAAGTGTGCAGTTTGGAAAAAGTGTGCAGAGTTTGGAAAAAAGTGTGCAGAGTTTGGAAAAGGGTGTGCAGAGTTTGAAAAAAGTGCAGAATTCAGAAAAGAATGTGCACAGTTTGGAAAAAGTGTGCAGAGCTTGGAACAAGTATGCAGAGTTTCGAAACAGTGTGCAGATTTTGGAAAAAAGTGCAGAGCTCTAAAAAAGTGAGAAGAATTTTGAAAAAAGTTTGCAGAAATTGAAATAAGTGTGCAGAGTTCGAAAAAATCTGCAGATTTTGGGGAAAAAGTGGGCGGAGCTTGGAAAAAAGTGTACAGAGTTTGGAAAAAAGTGTGCAGAGTTCGGAAAAAAGTGTACACATGCAGAGCTTGAAAAAATGTGCAGAGTGAAACATTTTTTACATGTTAAAACATAGGAAATGTGCAGGGTTTGGAAAAAAATGTACAGAGTTTGGAAAAAAGTGAGCAGAATTTGGAAAAAATTGTGCAGAGTTCAGAAAAAGTGTACAGAGCTTTAAAAAAGAGAAAAATTTGAAAAAAAGTGTGCAGTTTGGAAAAAGTATGCATAGTTTGGAAAAAAATGTGCAGTTTGGAATAAAGTGTGCAGAGTTTGAAAAAAGTATGCAAAGTTTAGAAAAAGGGTGCAGAGCTTTAAAAAAGTGAGCAGAATTTGGAAAAAAGTGTGCAGTTTGGCTAAAGTGTGCATAGTTTGGAGAAAAGTATGCAGAGTTTGGAAAAAAGTGTGCGGAATTGGGAAAAGTGTGCAGAATCTGGGAAAAAATGTGCAGATTTCGGTAAAAAGTGTGCAGAGCTTGAAAAAGTGTGCAGAGTTTGAAACATTTTTTACACGTAATAGCATAGGAAATGTGCAGGCTTTGGAAAATGTACAGAGTGTGGAAAAAAGTGAGCAGAATTTGGAAATAAATGTGCAGTTTGGTAAAAGTGTGCAGAGCTTTAAAAAAGAAGAATTTCGGAAAAGTGTGCAGTTTGGAAAAAGTGTGCAGAGTTTGGAAAAAAGTGTGCAGAGTTTGGAAAAGGGTGTGCAGAGTTTGAAAAAAGTGCAGAATTCAGAAAAGAATGTGCACAGTTTGGAAAAAGTGTGCAGAGCTTGGAACAAGTATGCAGAGTTTCGAAACAGTGTGCAGATTTTGGAAAAAAAGTGCAGAGCTCTAAAAAAGTGAGAAGAATTTTGTAAAAAGTTTGCAGAAATTGAAATAAGTGTGCAGAGTTCGAAAAAATCTGCAGATTTTGGGGAAAAAGTGGGCGGAGCTTGGAAAAAAGTGTACAGAGTTTGGAAAAAAGTGTGCAGAGTTCGGAAAAAAGTGTACACATGCAGAGCTTAAAAAAATGTGCAGAGTGAAACATTTTTTACATGTTAAAACATAGGAAATGTGCAGGGTTTGGAAAAAAATGTACAGAGTTTGGAAAAAAGTGAGCAGAATTTGGAAAAAATTGTGCAGAGTTCGGAAAAAGTGTACAGAGCTTTAAAAAAGAGAAAAATTTGAAAAAAAGTGTGCAGTTTGGAAAAAGTATGCATAGTTTGGAAAAAAATGTGCAGTTTGGAATAAAGTGTGCAGAGTTTGAAAAAAGTATGCAAAGTTTAGAAAAAGGGTGCAGAGCTTTAAAAAAGTGAGCAGAATTTGGAAAAAAGTGTGCAGTTTGGCTAAAGTGTGCATAGTTTGGAGAAAAGTATGCAGAGTTTGGAAAAAAGTGTGCGGAATTGGGAAAAGTGTGCAGAATCTGGGAAAAAATGTGCAGATTTCGGTAAAAAGTGTGCAGAGCTTGAAAAAAGTGTGCAGAGTTTGGAAAAAAAGTGTGCAGAATTTGGAAAAAAGTGTATGTGTGCAGAGCTTTTATGCAGTGTGCAGAATTTGGAAAAAAGGGCAGAATTTCAAAAAAAGTGTGCAGTTTGAAACATTGTTTACGTGTTATAACATAAGAAATGTGCAGGGTTTGGAAAAAAGTGTGTAGAGTTTGGCAAAAAGTGAGCACAGTTAGGAATAAAGTGTGCACAGTTCGAAAATAGGGTGTGCAGAGTTTGAAAAAGTGCCGAGTTTGGAAAAAAACTGCAGATATTGGAAAAAGTGTGCTTAGCTTGGAAAAAAGTGTGCAGAGTTTGGAAAATGCCTATACTATCAAAACATATTTTGGGATTATTTAAATATCATTATCATTCACCAACTATAGTACAGTAGAGACATGTAGTGTAAGTGGGTGACCTTAGTACAGCAGTTTTAAGGGCTAGAGCAACAGACGAGAATGATTTGGTCAAAAACCCTTTTTGCTATGACATAGTCTACTAAATAAATTATAAAGGTTTATTAGACAAAGTATGTCCAAAATAGAAACACAAGAATAAACATTCTGATACTAATATTAACTCAAGGATTTGGCCGTGAATATTGTGTGGCCTACTTGGGTAGTGTGGCCGTAAATTAATTTATCAGTCAGTCAATTTTCATAGAAATAAGTATTATTTGCACACATACTTGTTACCACACCTGGGCGTAGGGGGTTTGGGGGTATGAACCCCCCAGAAACCAAAATACCCCCCCCCAGAAATCAAAATACCCCTCACAGAATTCAATTTTTGAAATTTTTTTTGCTTTTTCGTAATTTATTGATGCCAATGGATAGTGCTTGATGAGAAACGTCGAAAAATGGTGTTTTTATCACCATACCACCATTTTAAAGGCCATTTTTTGACCTTCAAAAAAATCTTGCACCCCCCCAGAAATTTCTTGCTGCCTACGTATGCTTGTTACATAAATGTCCAGGCTGTCTATTGGCTATAACAATTATTTTTGCTTTTGCAGCCCTTCATACATAAAAAAAACATTTCATTTTCATGAACCAGAGACATTGAGATTATAATGCTATTTAGTAGTCTTAAACAGTATACTGCATACAGTACACAAAGTCAGTAGAATTAATTAGTGTGCTTGTAAAGTTTTGAGCAAAGTTTGCAGAGTTTATTACATTTTTTGTAAAGTTTGGAAAATTTTTGTAAGAATTGGATCATTTTGTGTAAAGATTGAAGCATTCTTTGTAAAATTTGGAACATTTTTTGTAAAGTTTGGAATGTTTTATGTAAAGTTTGGAACATTTCTTGTAAAGTTTGGAACATTTTTTGTAAAGTTTGGAACAAAGATTGCAAAATTTGGAACAAAACTTGTAAAATTTGGAACAAAGCTTGAAAAGTTAAGAGAAAGTTATTTAAATGTTCAGATATCCAAATTCAACCACAATTACAGTGGTATATCTGCCCATATTGAATCAAGAATCCTTGCTTCTATGGCTTTTGTGAGGCTGCATTATCTGCCATATTGTATAGGTGTAAGCACGGTAAAGAGCTAGTATTACACTGTGTGCTTAAAAGTTTGCTTGTTAATTGATAATGAGCATGATAAAGCTAGCCTAAGCACACAAATGTGCCAGGAATACTCATATTGTACACACAATACTATTTTGATTCCACACTTCATTATGAACAACATTAACTGAGCAAATCAGCATTATGACAAGCATCAGGCTGCATGCTTTTGTCTGTATTGCAAAAATATCTTCTCAGTACAAGTTTAATTGCATATCCTGATATTTCAGGCCACTATTTCGGAATTTTGACCATTTTGTGCCAGTTAAATATGAAAAGATAATTAAAACAACTCAAACTTTTAATGCAGAAAGCTTCTTCCTTTATACACTTCTAACTAGTTTGTCATCATTATAAGTTGAAAATATAAGAAATAATCGCAAATTTTGACTAATCAGGTTAATTTAACTCCATTCTATGAACACATGGGCGTGAGGACTATGCACCCCCTCCAGAAGTTGAAATACCCCCCCCAGAAATCAAAATACCCCTCCATCCACAGAAAATTTTTTTTGTTATTTTAGCAATTTTTTGATTCCATTGGATAGTGCTTGATGAGAAACGTCTGAAAATGGTGTTTTTTGCCATACAACCACTTTTGAGACCATTTTCTGACCTTTAAAAAATTTTTTAACCCCCTCCAGTATTTTTTTGAACCCCCCCCAACAGAATTTTGGTGCTGCCCACCTATGATTCTAGGCATTGTATAGGTAAAAATATAAATGCTCTAATTGGTGTGAAGGTTCGCTGAAATTGTCTAACAGCATTGGCCCCTGATGTAGAGAGATTCCACCAAGTGCACGTCTGATTAGAGCACTTTCAAAATAGTAAATTCAGTTCTACAAGTATTTTGTTATCTTATTTAAAGATTTTCTTCTTTGAAGATTTGTATTTTTATCACTTAGTTTGACTTTATAAATTTGAATGATAATAATAGAGAGGAAACAAATTTTTTCAAATGAAAGTCGGGTTAGATCCTGAGAGGCGCAAAGAAAATAATGTGATGTTTAAAAGGAAGAGACAAGCATTTATCTACAGATTACATGTAAAAATGGAGTATTTTTTATGATAACATTGAAGCGTCAAAAGCAGGCATCATCTAGTTGGGTAAGCCAGTGAAACAAACTGGTCAGTGCATACTGGCTGCATACATCAACATAATGGAAGGGGTTACCACACCTGGGCGTGGGATGGGATGTTTGGGGTTATGTACCATATGTGGGCAGCACCAAAATTCTGAGGGGGTTAAAGATTTTTCAAAGGTCAAAAAATGGCCGTAAAATGGTGGAATTGCAAAAACACCATTTTTCAAGGTTTCTCATTGAGAACTATCCATTGGCATCAATAAATTGCGAAAAAAACAAAATAATTTTCAAAAATTGAATTCTAGAGGGAGTATTTCGATTTCTGGGGGCTAAAACCCCCTCCCCCCGCCCTCATGCCCAGGTGTGATATGCCCTCTCCCCGAGAAACCATAATACTTCTCAAAGGAATCAAAATACTCCCCCCAGAATTCAATTTTTGAAATTTTTTCTAGCAATTTTTGGTGCCAATGGATAGTGCTCAATGATAACCGTTGAAAAATTCTGTTTTTTGCCATATCACCATGTTTAAGGCCATTTTTTACCTTTTGAAAAGTGTTGCACATCCCCAGAATTTTGGTGCTGCCTATGTATAGTAATTAACATACATGGGAGCAAGAAAATTCTGGGGAGTCAAGATTTTCTGAAGGTCAAAAAATGGCCTCAAAAATAGTGGTATGGCAATAAAAACACCATTTTTTGACGTTTCTCATCAAGCACTATCCATTGGCATCAAAAATTGCAAAAACTTAAAAAAATTTCAAAAATTGAATTCTGGGGGGGGGTATTTTTTGATTTCTGGGGAGGGTATTTCGGTTTCTGGGGGATGCATACCCCCAACCACCCACGCCCAAGTGTGGTAGTTACCTATATAGGGTGTTTGGAAGAAATCAAAAGATTTTTCTGTAATGCTATATTATGGCCTGGTATCTGCCCTGTAACATTGACAGACAATTATTTAGAAAATGTGTCAGCATAGGCTTGTATGCACAATCTATCTAATACGTGAAAGCATCACCCCCAGAACTCAGTGCAGTCAGGAATAATAACATGATGAGAATCCAAATTTTCAGTTTGAGTATAAACTCAGTGATAAAAATTTTAAAGGTATTGTTGACCTATTTGTGTGACATAGCCTACTAGGGAAACCTTTTTGGACAAAATCACACTAGATCTTGTGAGAAAGTATTGTGCATAAATGTTCTGTTCAATATCTGCAAAAAACATGATTATCCTTTTTATTTTTCCTAAAAATCAACCGGGCTACACATATCATTTCTACTACTGTTGTCAACTTTACACTAAAAAAAACCTTATTTTACAGAAAGCATATTTTGATAAAATAGAAAAACAGAAGCTAAACTTTTGCACATGCGTCATTGACTTAGTATTGTAGAAAAAATTTCAATGTGGCTGCCATCTGAATTACTGTATGAAAAGTATGCTATCCTTACAGTATGATGTTTAATCCTTTAGTTTTTTGAGAAAAATCAAAATTTTTCAGCAAGCAATTAGAAAATCGGATGCTCTTTTTAATGAGCCATGTGTCAATTCATGAATCTGTTTAATTTTTTATATATTAGCATTTTTAGAGCGGAATAATCCATGTAACTTCAAAAACAGTATGCCCCCTACTTGCATAGTTGAGCAGCCCTAAATGCATAGAATGAAATCACATTGGCTTATATCTGCCTAAGTGCAACTATTAGTAAAAAAAGCTTTCAACTACTCATCCTGAATGAGCCAAATATATGATTATTAGAAGGTTCTCAATGCCATTAAGGTTATTATCTATTCTTTACAGTATTATTCTCTACAGCACAAATTCTTAGCATCACCTATTGTTTGATATAGTGAAAAAAGATTCACTTTGCTTAATGGTTGGCTGTGCCGCTCAGCAACTGGAGAAGCACAGCTTTCTATAGGATAGGGGAATCCCCCTACCCCAGGGCCAACAACGTTAGACAATTTTAGTGAACCTTCACACCAAGTAGTGCATTTCTGTTTTTACCTATAAAATGCCTAGAATAAAGTTAAAAAGGACTGATTGGTCAAAATTTGCAATGAATTCTTATATTTTCAACTTAAAAAAAACATAAACTAGTCAGAACCACACATGGGCGAGGAGTTTGGGGGTTATGCAATATGCAACCCCCAGAAGTTAAAATACCCCTCCCCCAGAATTCGAATTTTGAAAATTTTTTTGCTTTTTTAGCAATTTTTTGATGCCATTGGATAGTGCTCCATGAGGAACGTCAAAAAATGGTGTTTTTTTGCCATGCAAACACTTTTAAGACCATTTTTGAACCTGTGAGAATTTTTTCACCCCTTCCCCCCAGAATTTTTGTGCTGCCCACTTATAGTCAGAGCTGTATAAAAAAATGCAGTTTTCTGCATTACAAATTTGGGATGTTTTGATAATTTTTTCATATTTCACTCAAACAAATAGCCAAAACTCCAAATTAGTGGCCTCAAATGTCAGGATTTGCAGTTAAACTTGTACTTAGATGATATTTTTACAATACAGACAAAAGCATACGGTCTTATGCATGTCATATTGCTAATTTGCTCAGTTATTGTTGTTCATAATAAAGTGTAGAATTTGAACAGTATTGGGTGTGCAATATGAGTTTTTCAGGCACATTTGTATGTGCTTAGGCTGGCTTTATCATACACATTATCAATTAACAAGCAGAATTTTAAGCACACAGTGTGATACTAGATCTTTACCATGCTTACACCTAACCAACAAGGCATATAATGCAGCCTCACAAAGGCAGGTGTTTTTATTTTGGACACATTATGTCTAATACGCCTATATAATTTATTTAATAGACTATGTCAAAGCAAAAAGAGTTTTTGACCAAATTATTCTTGTGTGTCACTCGTAGCCCTGAAAATTGCTGTACTCTGGCCACCTACTTACACTACAAGTCTCTGTCATACAATAGTTGTCTGAATGATAATGACATTTGAATAATCTAAAATATGTTTTGATATTCTATGTATTTTTTAAAGCTCTGCTTATGTTTTTCCAAACTCAGCACATTATTTTCAAACTCTGCACACTCTTTTCCAAGCTCTGCACATTATTTTCAAAGTCTGCACACTTCTTTCCAAACTCTCGCTCACTTTTTTACAAACTCCGTACACTTTTTCCAAACCCTGCACACTTATTTTTAAACTCTGCACATTTTTTTGAAAGTGCACACTTTTTGCCAAGCTGTACAATTTGTCTACGCTTTCTTACTAAGTGTCTACAATCCAGGAGCCTTTTCCAATAGAGCATCAAATAATTGAATCAAGCACACATTTTTACATCAACTTATACAAATAAAGAAAGAAGTTTGAAGCAACTAAGGCTGATAATACATCCTAAATACATTCCTAAGGCATATATTATATTGAAATAAATGGCTTTGTTAAATACCTGTGGCATACAAGTTACATGCTCAGCAAAAACTATAATTGGTGTGTGCAGGCACTGATATTTTGAATTTTTGGCATCACATACTGATGTTGATCTCCTTTGCAAGACAGGGTTTACATGGTAAAACTACCTTGGGCAAAGCGCATTTAGCCTATATATATGAAAATGCTAAAATTTAGCTCAATTGCACTGCTAATCTATGAGATAATCATAAATGCTTATGATGTACTGAGTGCATTTGCATCTCATTGTAAGCATGCTGAGCCCACATTGTACTTGCACAACCTACAATAGAGCTGTTTGAGCCAAAAAAACAATGTATTTTGATGTAAAAATAATCAAAAACAGTAGGAATACTACATTTTCTTGACCATGACTCATAATCAACAAATTTTCAACTAAATTAGTTCACAAACTTACAGAATTTCAGGTGAAGCTTTTACAGCACATGCTTGATTCAATCTAAATCTAAGATTCTAACTCAATTGATCCATTATTTGCAATTGCAGAGGGGTAGCAATAGCAGACTTCCACCTCAATTATTTTACTCTTATCAAATGCATGGTATGGGAGTGAACACACACAACATGCACAGGCACATTGATGTGTCACAAGAGCAGACCACTGCTTAACACATTTAAGCAAGGGCCAAGAAGTCAAAAGGACCAGGAAGTGACAAAGAGCCAGGAATGTACATGTACCGCATCATTTGTACACATATACTGTACATATGCAAAAGGAGAAGAAATTGATTAAAAAGTATTTCCATTTCACTGACTGCACCAATCATAGTCAAGTAAGGAATGGTTTCAAACACGCCTACTAATTTGGGGCATTCCCAACTATGAGGAAAGATGATGACAAATAGTGCAATATGTATGTACTGACAAGCATGTGAGGGAAGGGGTGCGAGGCATAGGTTGGCAGCACCAAAATCCTGGGGAAGGGGGCAAAAAAATTTTTGGGGGAGGAAATTTTCAATGGTCAAAAAATGGTCTTAAAAGTGGTTGTATTGAAAAACACCATATTTAAATGTTTCTCATTGAGCACTATCCAATAGCATCAAAAAAATTGCTAAAAAACAAAAAAATTTCAAAATTTGAATTCTTTGTGGGGTAGGGTATTTTGATTTCGTGGGGTGGGGGTATTTCAACTTGTGGAAGGGCAGCATACCCCCCAAACCCCCTTCTCCTATGCTCACATGTGGTTGTTGGGTCCTGACCATACATTGGCAGCACCAAAATTCTGGGAGGGGGATGCAATATATTTTAAAGGTAAAAAATGGCCTTAAAAATGGTGGTATGACAAAAAAACACCATTTTTCAACGTTTCGCATTTAGCACTATCCATTGCCATCAAAAAAATTAAAAAATTGAATTTTGGGGAGTGGGCATTTTGATCTCTAGGAGGTGTGGTATTTTGGTTTCTTAAGGGATGCATACCCCCCAACCCCCCTTTCCCACACCAAGGTGTGATCCTGACCGGGCATGCACAGAACCAAAATTTTAGGGGGAGGGGTGTCAAGCACACCTGGGCGTGGGGGGGGGGTATGCTTCCCCACAAGAAACCAGAATAACCCCCAGAAATCAATTTTCAAAATTTTTTGTTTTTTGCAATTTTTTAATGCCAGTGGATAGTGCTCAATGAGGAACGTTGAAAATGATGTTTTTGACATACCGTCATTTTGAGGCCATTTTTTTTTACCTTTGAAAAAATCTTGCATCCCCTTCAGCCAGAATTTGATTGATACCACACCTGGGCGTGGGGGGGTTTGGGGGTATGCACCCCTCCCCAGAAACCAAAATACCCCCAGAAATCAAAATACCCCCCAGAATTCAATTTTGAAAATTTTTCGTTTTCTCGCAATTTTTTGATGCCAATGGATAGTGCTTGATGAGAAACGTCGAAAAATGGTGTTTTTATCACCATACCACCATTTTTAAGGCCATTTTTCGACCTTCAAAAAAATCTTACACCCCCCCAGAATTTTCTTGCTGCCCACGTATGATTGATACCCATGTAGTATTGTTTCAAGCCAAAAAATTAAAATATGGTTGAAATTGAGTAAAATTGCCCTCACACGTTTAAAATACCATTTTTAGGCGTTTGTTGATATTGTGCACTTTCTAGAACAACATTGAAAAGAAATTCCTTTTAAATTTCTAATTACCAACTAAAATCGTAAGAATAAGAACCCATCCTATTTTTCTACAATATTGCCAATTTTTGGTGAATTGAAGTATGCACTAGGTATGCAGTTGTCTACTTAAGCACGTATATAGCTGTTCATGACAATCATCGTGAAGTTATATAGGTGTACCACCAATCTAGGTGCCTGATTACATGACAAATCCAATTGAGTAATACACATTTTTGTATTTTTAGCTGCAAGTACGGAAAAACTATACGCTCACTATCTTACATCATGAATTTTAATTAGCTGATATTCAACTGAGTTTTATTGCACATATCTTGACTTTTTGTGCAATTGCATATTCGTACAACATACGTACCTAAAAGTCAATTTACTCTGGTAGATTCATTTGCTGAATTGACTCAATGTTGAGCCTCGATGAAAAGTTGGTTGAGCTAGTTCGAGGATATCCACATTTGTGAAATGTTTGCCTGTCTAAGTTGGAGATTCTTCAGAAGAAGAAAAACTCTTGGGGAACAAAATTGTGGGACTAATGGACTTAAATTGTAAAAAAAAATTTGATGATTGCTTATGTACATCTATAATCTGTTTTATTTAACTTTGTGCTTTCCTTTTGAATTTTCTCGCAAAGAATTAGGCTACAAAAGTGGTATTAAATGTTGATGCAGTAATGCGGCTTAGCAATGGCCCACGTCTCTGACATGTTATACTGTAGAATATCATATTTACCACATTAGTTTGAACCACTTTTATAATCACTTTAAATTTTCTCAAAAACCTCAAAGCTAAATGAAACAGACTATGCTTTAGTGCCTAGGTACCTACTTCTGATGATTGTACATGAAGTCAGGACACGTGTTTGTAAGCTAACTTATTTGATTTTTTCTTAAATCCCTCAGTTTTTTCAAACAAAACTTGCAAGAAGTGATGGGACACGTTACAAACATATTTTAGTAGAGAGAAGAAAATGACTTTAGTGCAGCCTACTGGATTGGGTGCTACATGGCAAAAGAACGTTTCAGCTATTTCAACAAAGTGTTGTATATATATATATATATATATATATATATATATATATATATATATATATATATATATATATATATATATATATATATATATATCAACTAAAATGTCACAAACTAAAATCGTAAACCTTGCCTTAAGGCTTAAACCATTCATTTTTCTCCATGTATACAAGCTGTTAATTGTATTATTGGAACATGCACCTCAGAAATACATCTCTGCACAATAAGTTGGCTGAAACTTGTAATAAGTTGTGGGCCACGCAGTCATCAAGACATGAGCATCGTCACAATGTGAAAAATTCTT
>JAVLUZ010000152.1:6153032-6160133 GCA_036768485.1 Mermis nigrescens | reverse complement strand
TGTAATATAGTTGCACAACAGCATCTAATTTGCATTATGTCTTTCGAAACCTCAATGAATGTAGTTTATTTATCGTTCTTATTTTTCAAAAGTTTTGAAAGATAAAGAATAGATATGTAATTTGCGATGATTTTTTGGCCGTCAGTGATCATAATTTCTCTAATTTTTCTAACTGCTTCGCACTAGATAATACCTATTATTGACATTTATTTACATTCTTTGCGATCTGGAAGCTATTTTTTGCTCGTGGAAAAGCTTCAAAAACTATTTAAAGAGTAGGAACACCGATTTCATCATGGATTTTTTCTATTTTCAAGTATAAGTTTCGAAATCTTTTTCAATATTTGGCGTCGCTACAAATGCGGAAATTGAGCAGCAAATCAAGCTTCTGAACGTCCTTCAGCCTGAATTTCACAAATTTTTCGCCGAAGTTTTTCTTAAGCCAGAGATGTTTATCGGTTTGTTTGCATAAAATTGCAGAAAATTTCAAAATTTTCTGAGAAAAGTTTACGTCAAAACTTTCTTTAAATAAAAATAAACAATTTAAAACGCCAAAAAACACTATTTCGCAGGTGAAGGGCATATGTTCGAACCTATTTCTCGACTGTTTTTGGAAAACTTGGGGTACCGCTCCCCCCGTGGGAAATATCAGATGCGCCACTGATAATAAACGGTCCAAGGTCGTAAAATAATTCAGTGAAATATTTGGTCATGCATAACTATGTATCTCTTGCTTTGTTATTGATAAAAAGCAAAATGGCAATCACTAACATGACGCCGACACTTTATGACAAGGCCGGTCACTATACTCGCCCCTTGTTAAATGTCTGCTAGACAATGGCATTGTAAAGTGTCCGGCTCGACACTTTACGATGCTACACTGGTCGATAACACAGTCGCACATGTGTAAAATGTTTAAGTAAGTATATCACCACAGGCTTAATGAGTTGAGCCTTTTATGTTCGCAATTTGTACCCTATATTTAGAGTAAAATTTCGCATCAATGATATTGATAAGTTAGATAATGCCATTAAGTTCAAAAAGTCTTCTATTCTTATCAAAGTGGCATGTATATACTAAATTTAAGGTCTGCAGAATGTTTCCTGACTTAATATAAGTTATCAAACATATTTGAAACTTGCTGCGTAACAAGTCGTTAATCATTACGTGAGACAGCAGCATCAGAAATAATATTGATATAGGATGGAGTTTGGCAAAAAATCGTGTTTAAGCATTTTTATCATTTTTCTTATGCAAACATGTAAAATGAAATACACGTTTCAGCTCTGAAGAACGGTCGAATATTTGAAGCAAAAACTTGTGCACCTCGTAAATTAGGTATGTTCTCATCACCAAATTTACATTTTAAGAGTTGCACATTTTCCTTAAAAGAGTTCCTATTCTCCGATCATTGAAAAGTTTCTATTCTACGATCATGCTGCTATCGTTTCTCACAAAAAAACCAAGCTTTTCACAACAACATTTTGCATAAGACGACATTTTAAAAGGAATGAATAAATAATACGAAAGTTTTAGATTCCGTCCATGCATAAAACATCTACAAATATGATAGAATATTCCCTGAAGCTATTTTGTATTTGAAGCTGATCAGTGTTTGATTAATTTGCTCAATGTTTCCTGCTTTGCCCTATTAGTACATCCAATTCTAATGATATGATTTTTATTTTGGATTTCAAGCATTTGAATTTATTAAAAATTGCATATGAATTACATCCTTTCTTTTCAGCGACCAGCGCCTCCTGCCGGACCTATTCCATTCAATGAATACATTCGAGCTGTAACTGTATGTACAAAAATTTGTTCAATTTATTTCCACTTAAGTGTTGTTACATAGTAGTTAATGTCCAAATGCCACTTTTTACCAGTGTCTGTGCTGGTGCCGGTACCCCTGTACAGGCGCCAGAGCCGGTGGCAGATCGGCATATTATTTAATGTACTGTGTTTCTTTGAGAATAAATAAATTTGTTCTCTTTTTGCTGGATACAAGTGTTACAAAATTTCGTTTAGTTTAAATATTTCTTCACTATTTTTAATTAAAAAATTGGTGTTTTTTAAGCTAAGTATTTAAGAGTCAGTTTCTGTAAGGACCACCTTAACCTTACATGAGCAAAAAAATAATTTTTCTTTGTTTTAACATATATTACACAACTTTTACGCTGATTCCGAATCTGAAAACCGTTTTACACAAAAATGACCTTTTGCTGACTTATAGGGGTGTAAAGTGTGACAAATCGGAATATGTGCCGAATTTCATATGTTGATTAATATTTTTCAGAATAATTAACATTTTTCAATGCAGTTTTTTTTAAATTACAGAAGATTGAATGGGCTTCACAAAAAGTATAAAAAGTTTGTTTACCGGATCATCCCACGGGATACAGCAGTCAATAAAAGTCAAAAATATGAATTTTTGCACTTGCAACATTTTTACTGTTTTAGCCATAAGTCTAGAGCGGTCATACAGAATCGAACCTTATTTCACTACAATATGTGCCACCTGTGTACCCGTTTTTGTGTAAAAAATGTAGGATATGTGATGAATAGTTATTGACCACTTTTGACAAACGTGAAATTAACTCACGTTTTTTCCATTTTTAAAAATGATACATTTGTGCTATAAAAAATTTGAGGTTTCGATCTATAACTCCAGAACTGTTAAACATTGTGCGACTGCATTATACCACAGCTTGTACCATCTATGTGCCTAAGTGCTTGCAAAAGATCATGCTTATACCTTAACTGGTTGTTGACCATTTCTGACAAACGGTAATTGAACTCAATTGGTCAAAGTCGAAAAAATCATACATGTGTGGTACAAATAACTTTCCTTTTGGAGCTGTAATTCGGAAAATAAAATTCATCCTGTGACTACATTACATCACAATTTGCACTATCTATTTGCCTAATTATATGCAAAAATCCATCCATATATGTTTGATATTTATTGACCATTTGTGGACAACGTTAACTTAGCTCCATTGGTCAAAATCAAAAAGTCACACATTGGTGCTTCAAAAAATTTTTCTTTCGGCTCTTATAACTCAAGAATTAGGACACATCTTTTAACCGCATTACACCACAGTCTCTACCATATATGTCCCTAATTGTACACAAAAAATCATCTGCATATGTTACGTACTTATCTATCAGCCATATTTCACAAGTGAGAACTTAACCTAATTGGTCAAAGTGAAAAAATGCATGCTTTTGTTTCAAATAATTTTATTTTCTATTTCTAACGATAAGTAAAATCTATCTGGGGACCATACTACGCCACGGTTCGCACTATCTATTTGCCTAATTGCATGCAAAAAATTCATACATGTTGGATTATGTTTATTTATTATTTTTACCTGTAGAAAATCCTAACATAAAGGAATATGTTTTATATCGTCAAAATTCAATTGTCAAAACATTCTGAATGAATCTATGTGTCTTCAAAGTCATCTGCCTCATCATCTAGATTTGGGTCTGGTTGGAAAAAATCTTCTAAGCAGTCATCTTCATCAGTTTCAGTTGGGACAATTGCTTCTCTTTTTCGTGCTTCCCGCGACCAAAATCCTGCAATTTGCTGCCATGATAAAAACTCAGATTGCTTGAATTGGGGCAATCTTCCCATTTCAGTTGCAGTGTCCCTTGGATCGCACTTTCTCCGAGTCTTAATCCCATTATCAAATTTTTTAAGCAAATATTGACGCTGGTTTTCTGTGAATGCTTTACAAGATCTTTTTTGCCTTAAAGCCCAGCCAGTTGGTAATCTTTGGATTGAATCGTCATCTTCATACATCTCCCAGAATTGCTGCAAAACTTCATTTAGACTTGGAAGCCGAGGCATTAGCTGCCGATTTTCTACTTGTTTCTTGTATGTTGTAATAGCTGCATCACGCAATGTCAGTTGCTCAGGCTGAAACTGGTGATTTGCTAAATCCATGTGATTTTCAAGGGATTGATGTCTTTGAAATGATTTTACGCAACCAGGAACAGTACAAGTGAACAGTTGCAAAGATCTTGCTGAGCTGTCTTCTTCTGGTAAAACTGGCACAAATGTTGCTGTTGACTGGTCCCTTGTCATAGGCTCTTCTAGGATGGGTCGCCAGATAGTCCTGAGATCAATTTCTCCTGGCTGTTTTCCTTGATGTATGATACTCTTGATATTAAATGATGATGTTCCATCTTTTTCAAACCACGAGATTTTTGGAATGGTGGCTCCAGATCCAATACGATAAGATTTCCATGCTCGTATCTCATCATTTTCAAACAGAAAATTGTTCTTTGCAACTGTTTAATTGTACTGTTCCTGGTTGCGTGAAATCATTTCAAAGACATCGATCCCTTGAAAATAACATGGAGTTAGCAAATCACCAGTTTCAGCCTGAGCGACTGACATTACGTGATGCAGCTATTACAACATACAAGAAACAAATAGGAAATCGGCAGCTAATGCCTCGGCTTCCAAGTCTAAATTAAGTTTTACAGCAATTCTGGGAGATGTATGCAGATGATGATTCAATCCAAAGATTACCAACTGGCTGGGCTTTAAGGCAAAAAGATCTTGTAAAGCATTCACAGAAAACCAGCGCCAATATTTGCTTAAAAAATTTGATAATGGGATTAAGACTCGGAGAAAGTGCGATCCAAGGGAGACTACAACTGAAATGGGAAGATTGCCCCAATTAAAGCAATCTGAGTTTTTATCATGGCAGCAAATTACAGGATTTTGGTCGCGGGAAGCACGAAAAAGAGAAGCAATTGTCCCAACTGAAAGTGATGAAGATGACTGCTTAGAAGATTTTTTCCAACCAGACCCAAATCTAGATGATGAGGCAGATTACTTTGAAGACACATAGATTCATTCAGAATGTTTTGACAATTGAATTTTGACGATATAAAACATATTCCTTTATGTTAGGATTTTCTACAGGTAAAAATAATAAATAAACATAATCCAACATGTATGAATTTTTTGCATGCAATTAGGCAAATAGATAGTGCGAACCGTGGCGTAGTATGGTCACCAGATAGATTTTACTTATCGTTAGAAATAGAAAATAAAATTATTTGAAACAAAAGCATGCAGTTTTTCACTTTGACCAATTAGGTTAAGTTCTCACTTGTGAAATATGGCTGATAGATAAGTACGTAACATATGCAGATGATTTTTTGTGTACAATTAGGGACGTATTTGGTAGAGACTGTGGTGTAATGCGGTTAAAAGATGTGTCCTAATTCTTGAGTTACAGAGCCGAAAGAAAAATTTTTTGAAGCACCAATGTGTGACTTTTTGATTTTGACCAATGGAGCTAAGTTTACGTTGTCCACAAATGATCAATAAATATCAAACATATATGGATGGATTTTTGCATATAATTAGGCAAATAGATAGTGCAAATTGTGATGTAATGTAGTCACAGGATGAATTTTATTTTCCGAATTACAGCTCCAAAAGGAAAGTTATTTGTACCACACATGTATGATTTTTTCGACTTTGACCAATTGAGTTCAATTACCGTTTGTCAGAAATGGTCAACAACCAGTTAAGGTATAAGCATGATCTTTTGCAAGCACTTAGGCACATAGATGGTACAAGCTGTGGTATAATGCAGTCGCACAATGTTTAACAGTTCTGGAGTTATAGATCGAAACCTCAAATTTTTTATAGCACAAATGTATCATTTTTAAAATTTAAACACATGAGTTAATTTCACGTTTGTCAAAAGTGGTCAATAACTATTCATCACATATCCTACATTTTTACACAAAAACGGTTACATAGGTGGCACATATTGTAGTGAAATAAGGTTCGATTCTGTATGACCACTCTGGACTTATGGCTAAAACAGTAAAAATGTTGCAAGTGCAAAAATTCACATTTTTGACTTTTATTGACTGCTGTATCCCGTGGGATGATCCAGTAAACAAACTTTTTATACTTTTTGTGAAGCCCATTCAATCTTCTGTAATTTAAAAAAACTGCATTGAAAAATGTTAATTATTCTGGAAAATATTAATCAGCATATGAAATTCGGCACATATTCCGATTTTTTACACTTTACACCCCTCTATGTCAGCAAAAAGTCATTTTAGTGTAAAACAGTCTTCAGATTCGGAATCAGCGTACAAAGTTGTGTAATATATCCTAAAACAAAGAAAAATTATTTTTTTGCTTATGTAAGTCACTATTACAGCAAGGTGATTCTTACAGACATTGACTCTTAATAAGTAGAAAATCAGAAGAAAATTGAAATTTAGAGCAAGATAAAAGTAAGATCACTCTTTAAAGCTTTTATACAATTTTAAATGTACCGGAATTACGAGTGGGGTGTAGAATTTGACTACTCTGATCAAAATCGAAATTCGCCTTAAATTAAATTTAGTTGCACCTGACTTACATACCGACTAGCATAGTAGAGCGGCACAAAAAATTCTGGTGGATGATAGACCTGCAAGATATTTAAAAGGTCAAAAAATGGCCTCAAAAATAGTTGGTATGGCGAAAAAACCATTTTTCAACACTCCTCATTTAGCACTATCCATTAGTATTAGACCCATAAACAACCCCCTCCCTTACGCTCAGATGTGCCAACCAGTAAGAAACAAAGAAAATCACACCCACAGCAGTGTTTTGGAGTTTATAATTAAATTTATTTATCATTTTGCATATTCAAAAGCTATTAGAAATAAATTTAAGACATCCTAATAATGTGTGAGAGTCTAAGAGGTCTACTTCTTACAATATTCATGAGTTTTTCATTAAGATATTAGCGGAAAAAAGTTTTTGAATGAAAATCTGATATTAAATGCTGGATACCGAATTTTTGCGGCCTTCTTCTCCAGAAAAGAGAAGATAATTTTAATAAACTAGTATTGAAAAGGAACTTTGTATTACTCATTTTTGTTGCCTACATATTGCAGATTAAACGAATCGATCAAACTGTGTATGATGTGGTATTTATTTTTAATCCTCAATGTTCACTAGTTTTTCCACTCCCTGCTAGTTGTTTGATGTTTTAAATAAAACATGTTAAATCTTTTGAATGATTCATTTTAAAGACTACCTTTCCCTGGATTCGGCGCTCCAGT